>LJIJ01001431.1:0-44743 GCA_001718145.1 Orchesella cincta
TTGGCTACAGAGAAGTGTGTAGGTATTTCACTCTATAACCTTCAAAGCTAGCTAAAAATATATGTAATGACATTTTTTTACGTGATTGAATAACTGAGATCGTTGGGTACTTTCTGGAAATATTGAGTTTTTTACAAAGATAACTGGAGAATATTAGTTCTATGAGCGTGTGGCAATTCATCATGCAATGACTGTTTCGTCGAAAACCAGACGTATCTTCCGTGTGAAGCCGAAAAAATATTTCTGACTGTATGAAATTGATGAATATTTTTGTATCGAGTTTGGATTCGTAATTCTAGAAGGAACATTTATTTCTATGGGATGCGTGCGTGGGCATTTATGTTATTGCAAAGTGCAATCAATTGTTTATCCAGTTTATTTGAGAAAATATTTTGAAGAACAGGAGTATAGGAAATGATTTAAGGTAAAGGATTTTAGAAAAACAAATATCGTTCTAAATGATCCTCTGTTTGTATTCTATTGGTATCCTCAAATCTGCGTTTATTCATGGAAACATTTATAACAAATAGCAAATTATATTCTCTCAAATGCACCTTGTTAGGCTTACTTCAGTTCTCCTATCCACAGGTCTTTTCCATAAGGCCGCATTTATATACCAAAATATCAGCACACATGAATCCCTTTCGGAACTGTAATGCCCTTTGGTCTTGTAGCCCCCAAGCTGACATGCAATAATCCTTAGCCCCCCCGCTGAAACCTAAGGAGATACTTTTTCAGCGGCGTGTCATACTTCAAATACTGCTTCAACACTTGGAGAAACTCTTGAGAAGCAGGAAACAACCTCGAAATAATTATAAGCATCCGACATAAAACCAGCATCCCGACACAAGCATCCCCTACATAAAGGTTACGCAGTAAATCCGTTTCTGGCTCTTTTAGCAACTGAATCATCATAAATACATCGTCACAAATTGGGAATAGTTTGAGCCCATTGTTCCACCCATCAGTTTCCCACCCAGCTGTTGAATGAGTGGTGGCGAGAGTAATTTTTTCGTAATCCCGAAGCAGCCCCATTAAATCATATTCCGTTCCAGACACCTTTGTTTTTGGGTTTAGACTCGCTTTGCGCGATGAACTTTCTCCTGAAAGAAAGCTCTGCTCTGCTTTTATGAGAAAAAACCATCTTCCAGTTCAAAACTCGGTTTTTTTATTCCAAGCTCAATCAGTTGCTTGAACACGTCCGTCATTTCTCGCATAATGTAAGTATAGCTGGATGCAAACAACTCGCAAATCATGATGGAGCAAATTTGTTAACCCAAATGTGAATACACGTACAAACTTCATGTGCACAAAATATAGCGCGGAGAAGCCATTGTCGAATGGAACCAAAGCGTAACTGTTGACTGCGTACTTTGGGGCAATGTAAAACTGAACAAGGATTGCCAAACAGCCTTGAATAACAACCAGTCTGAAAAAAATCACGAATGAGAATAGCTTGAATAAAAGTGAAAGCAGTACAAAATTTCACTTACGTGTGCATTCGCACAAGTCTCCGGTCATTTTGAAGAATTGCTTTTTCCACGCGCATTGGATAACCCAGTTTTTTAAATACGTCCTCCTGAATTTTCCAATTTGCACAGAGGATCTCAAACAGGGGATACTTTCTGCACGGCCAGATATGTGTTGTTTCTTAAGGAGCCACTTAGGGAGAAACCAAGACCGAAATCCACAAGAAGAAAAGTGATTTTTAATGGTACGATAGACTAGATGAACGCTAAGTTATTAAGTATGTTAAGTTTTGTTACAAGGAGCTATCAACCAAAGAGCAATTAGATACGAAAGAAGACGATTCTCCAAGCTTTTTATAATAATATTCTCGGCGGACGTTCCAGGATTCGAGAACGCACTGTAGGAAATATACTTACGAGCGCCATGTAGGCGAGTGTTTGAACCCGATAGGACGCCCCGCGCGTTGGATAGGCAGAAGCTTTGCCCATTGCTGCCTCAAAAATGAGAAGATGCTGATGTTCATCGAGTAGCGACGAACCGATTATCGCCGATTGGGTGTCATCGAGGGGATTCATCAGTCATCGCTCGAGGCACTTCATAATAGGTTGCTATTGATAGTGCTAATGCATTCCTTAACTTTTTCTAAGTCCTTATTTATAAGGTTGGGGAGTCGAAATCGAGTGTAAGAAAAATACCTCCAAAAACCATTATACGTGTGAGCAGGTACATGTTCTCGTTAACGGGCCTTGCGCGCTCCATTGTCTCAACATGGGTAATAAGCTGATTTGAGCGGTTGTTAAAGGAATTACAACAATCAAAGTCACGACATGGACACGAAGATTGAGATAACAAGGGAATATACAGCCGTCTTCCAGTTGTTTTCACCTGGACAAGTAAAAACCAACTGCCGGATGTGAGAAAGAAACCAAATAAAGAGCAGCAAAAAATAAGCTGATGATGTATCAAATTTGTTTATAGGATGCCTTTACTTAGACAGTTTGTGCGGATTAGGGAAGGGACTGCCGAGCCTTTTCATCACCGTGGGGCAATAAAATTGTACCTCTCGTCCTACAAAGGCGGAAATGGTTTTAAAAGTATTATATTGAACGCGAGCGCGGCGAAGGAACAGTCTAATTTGTAGTTTAATGCCGTTTCACTGAGTGAACATGGGACTGCGTATACGGCCTTCCAGACGGTTCGATAAAATAAAATAGCATATGGGTCCCAATGTGGCACCTAGTAAAACCTCACATCGATGTGTAGTTGAGCCCTGTTATTATGATAAACACCTTGACATAGTACCGACAATTCATCACTATACTTGGGCTTCTAATCATGGAGAAGAAAGATAGTCGGGTCACCGTCGTCAGCATTTGACACACCAATGACCATGATGCTTATATGAATAAACTTTGATACAACTCCCGTCAACTCAAGATTTAAAGATGTAGTTTCTGTAACAAATCACGTGTATTCTAGTTTCAGTAAATTCTTGAATCCGTCAAAATGCTATGCTGATGACTTCACTGCTAAACTTATGCACGACTTTTATGGTGATTTAATGTGGGAATCGCCGAATTCATGAAGTGTTGTGTATTGACTGCATTATTAAAAATTGCGATGCGAAGCAAAAATAAATTTGATGCGTAAACAGTGCCTTACGTCAATTACGCCGACCAGCCTGCTGTGGCCAATTATTCCTTTGTTTGCATTCCTATAAAAAGACAAAGGTGTGGGTTTCGTTCTACTATCGCAGTTTGTTTCCTGAAAGCCGAGATGGTGGACAGGGAAGTATTCGTTGTCAAACATCCATCCTTCTCTGTGTATGGCAGGTTGTGATGCATTTTTCATGGGGTTTTCATTACAGAATTAGCCTGAGCAAAACTGTGAAATACGCGTGGACCCCATTTTACTGCTGATGAAATATTCTTATTGAGTGTTCAGGGATTTCTCGTTGTCAACTATCAATGTTGCTGCTGGTTTGAAGGATTGGACCGTAGAATTGGATGTTGTTAGGTGTGTGGAGCAAGAGAAGTATTGGTAAGTAAATTGTATTTAAATTGAAATTGCACGATCTGATTGTGGAGAAATACGGCGTGCGTAGAATAAGCCGGTGGTTTATCTTGTAATTGGTATGTACTGATCCATGGGAACGGTAATTGAGGTCTATAAAATGCTTTTCGCACTGTAAATAAGCTATTTGTTTGCTCTAGTTGTCAACATGATGGGATTTAGCCGCAGTTTGTGATGGCAAGGTTGGGCAAAAGCTACAGCTGTGGGCGAGAACCAAATGCCGTATGACAAATGGGTTCAGCACGCACTTTTTAAGATGAAGTTACTGGAAGGTTACCTTAGTGGGAAAGCGATTACACAATCATTCCTATGATACACTAAGTAACTTAATAAGAAGTGAGGTTTGGTGGGCAATTTTAGTAGCACATAATTCAGCGTTGCCAGTTTCGAATAGAATGATGTCATTTGATTGGACGTTTTCATGCAGTATAGAAAACATCATGGATGAGCAAAACCCAGGAGTGACCGTGACTCATGCCGTTGATCATGGATGTAAATTTGAAAATAGAAGAGCTCGCCTACTTCCAATTCCTCCGTCTGGCCAGTAAGAAGATCGATCGATATGATTTGGTTTTAGTTAGAACCGGAACCAATCTATTTTTTTGTAATCTTGTTTAAATTGCGTTTAGGAGCATATGAAACGACGTCGCCGGCGCCGTTCGATGTGCTCGTCGTGTGTAATAAGTTTTAGGAATGGCAATAAATCTTCTTATCGTACTGGTCACCGAGTCTAGTCGTAAAATTCATGAACCTATTATTTGTAAATTTATAGTAAAAAAGGGAATTGAATCCCCGGAAATTGTATGTTTGGATGGCGTGTGCAAGCAACCGGGAGCGAGAGGAGTGACGCCGGCGGCCCCGGTTGGCCAAGCGGGGACAGACTGGTCCATACAAAACATATTTTGTGCGAAATGAAAAAGACTTACTTTCCCCCGTATTCCATGGTCCAGTTTAATAAAGCACTTGTTCGATATATGATCCAGCACTTTCGGAATATCGAAACTGCCGACGCCCATGCCCAATGCTACCACAGACATATTTTGCAGTGACATTGGACATTTCACACTCCCAAAGAATAACTGTATACAGGTTTCAAACCGTGTGGTCAGTAGCGAATTTGTATTTGCTGGTGATCCGCAGTTTTATTGCACTTCCTACAGCAAGCAAACTTAAGAAAAGCTAAAAAAATGTTCGAGGAATTTATTTATTTTGGGTGCCATTTCTCACCAATTTCTTCCTGTTTCAACTCGTGTCTAACGAGGGAGTTTTTTCCTGTTTTCAACTGGTCAAAGGGCAGTTTTGTGACTCGGCATGTCTCGCAGAAATCGAAGGGGCAAAATCTTACGCAGGTGAGTTCTCAATCTGCATGCAAAATTAACCATCAATTTACAATTATTACATCTCGCTTCATTTTTTATTTTAAGCTCAACTTCATGACAACACAAACCAAGATATCGACCAGTTGATCCTCCGCATGACGAATTTAGAAACAAGGCAAAAAACCTACGACGCCATTCTTGAACGTGTTGTCAACCTAGAATATGACCTGGTCAATAACATAACGAAACTGGAAAAAAGGATTAGTGACGATGTGGCCTACGTTTTTACGGAAATTGACGCAGTCAGGGCCAGAGTGTCAACTCTAGAGTCAAACGAGATCGCTGATGACTTCGCATTTGGAGACCTATCCTTCCAAGTTTCAAATTTGGAGAAGAACCTCAAAGGAAATACAACCCAGCTCTCAAACCAAATCAGTAATGAAATTATTGGGTTGAATACAGTCCTCTCCGACTACATCGCTAGCGTGAATAGAGATCTTAATTCAAGAATTGACAAAGTGCAGGCTTCAATACCTTCAACTTCTCCTGGTAATCCAACTCCATTTCCTCCTACCACCCAGGTTGGAAGCGCAATGGATGTCTACTACAACTTAACGAGGAGAATAGATAACTTGGAATTTGGAAAGATTTCCAATTTATCAGCGGATAATAATATTTGGAGACAAAATTTCCGGGTGGTGAATGCCACTTTTGAAAAGCTCAAGAAAAATAATTATTTCCCTACTGGAAAATAAAACTAGTTTTACACATATGCTTTCATTTATCGAAATAAATTATTGAAACTAAATTTCAATCATGAATTTTTTTGTGTATAAAAACTTTATTGTCTTATGATTTCTTATTTTCATATCCCTTAACCTCACATTCATAATTTCAGGTACGTGGTCTCATATCATACCAAAATCTTATCTAATCTAATCTAAATCTAAATCTAATTTATGTAAAATTGGTATATATTAAAGTATGGTTTTGAGATATGATTTTAACGCTGCTACCAGAGGTGTTCAGATTTTGATTAAAATTAGGCGTATGGATGTTCGGATTGAAACATACAGAAGGAGTTTCGCATTGGTTTGCTTTTCTGAGTTTTGTTTTTGCAACTGTAATTGGGTTGGTGTTGAGAGATTGTACGTACATATTTTTAATATTCAAGCCCGTGTCAAAAATATTTATTTCTGAACGCCTCATTCAATGTTTGTTATTAGCTAACAAATCAAAATGTCTACAGTTTACACCGTTCTAGACTTAAACACAAGGAACGTTGTCCTCTGCAAGCAAAATCTTAAAAGTGCTGGAGCTCTATCCCGATCCACAACATGAAAAGGTCCTGTATGTATCTTTAGGGGTGGCAACGATCTAATGTATTTGCTATGCACACATTTTCTATGAATCGGCCATTTTCTAAGAGAACTAACAAATCCTTTAGAGTACAGCAAACCCTGACTTATTACATCCAACACAATAAAGCACAAGCAGACAGCAAGAACCGTTAAACCTATTGCAAAAATGTATAGCAACTTAGGAAAATTTTCATCTGACACAATTACGGTAAATAAAGATGCAATAATTAGCACAGAACCCACCGTTTGAATAGGAGGTAGTAAAAAGCTTTGAGAAAAATCGTTAAGAACTGTGGTGAAAACTTGGCATTTGCGATACAGCAAAAGAAGTTTCCACTGAGTGGGCGAATCATTCATTTGGGTACTTCTTGCAGCAATATTTAGAGTTTTCAGACTGTCATTCCAAAATTGTATTGAAATCGCAAACACCATCATTTGAAATCCCCAACCGATGGCAATAACTTCTGCTAGGAAGCATTGAACCAAATATGAAATCAGAATGAAAGCCGGACTACTACACGATTTTGGATAGAAATATCCCATCAAGCTGGAAAAGAACTGGCGACAAGGGAAGTAAACGCTCACAAATGAAAAGACTGTAGGAGCTGTAATAGCATAAGCTAAGACTGCGGCTGTACAACATAATTCCATAGATTTTCGACCCGAGTTTGTAGTTGATCTTGAAGATACTATAAAACAAGTTAACAGAGATGTTAGTAACTTGAGTTACATTAACTTACTTTGTAATTTCAGCCCTCTGGATTTCCAAAAGTAATTTGTAATTGTAATTTTAAGACTCTCATTCTCCAAATGTAATTTGTAATTTTGAAAGTCGTTTTTAGAAATGTAATTGGGTAACTGCATTAGATACCAGCGAGACCATTCTAGTGACCATTTTAATTTTGTTCTTTTACATGTTCATTACAAAGCCCTCATAAAAAGGTGCTCTTTGAAGGAAATATTTTGTTGGGGCAAGTAATTTTGTATTTTGTAATTTTCAAGGGTTTTTGTTAAGGAGTAATTTTGTAATTTGTAATTTTCAAGGGTTTTTGTTAAGGAGTAATCTTGTAATTTGTAATTTTCAAAGGTTTTTGTTAAGGAGTAATTTTGTAATTTGTACTCCAAAGAATGTAATTTTAACAACTCTGCGAGTTAAATATTAACTGTTTAGTTTTAAAAGTATATTGGACATTTACCTTCTCGCTTCAGGTGATTTTCAAATCGTTGAGTGCATTGGTAAAGCTGACAAGCTAGAAAATCCGTTTTGATTAATGAAACAATCAAAAATATTCCCGAACAATGTGGGGCTGTTGAAATGGTGTCCATGAGTAGAATAAATAGGGATTTATGGTCGCTTGCCATCACAAATAGGAACCGCAGACTGGATAATGAGCACGTAAGAAATAAAATATACATTTCAAATTTCCATTGCTGCCGCCAAAGACTGTTGCTGTTCAGCTTGATTGTGCTTTCATTTTGTATCCAACATTGTGGTAAAATTCGGAAAAGCTGTCCCACTTTCAGTAGGATTTTAATGGTGTCTACACTGCTTTGTAAAACCATTCTTTATTTGTCTCAATGGAATATTTTATGCTGAAATGGAGTTCTTGTGACCAAAGCTTCACCGAAGCAGCAAAAATGGCGACTATAAGTTATGTTTGGTTATAAAAAGCTAACACAGCTCCGGGCTGGCCCAAATCGTGTTGGGAATTCCGTTTCCGGTGTTGTGAGTTAATTAAAATAAACATTGGTGTCTTTCTTCACATTCAAAATATGTGCTTGATTAAATTTAAACAACTTTTGTTTGTTTTAGCAGGTGTGCAAAGTTTGTTTGACGTCGCTCTGTGATTTATTATTTGGAAGAAGGGCAAAGCAAAGTTTATCTAAGTTCTAAGTTCTTCATCCTAATTATATTTTGTTATTCAGAATCTGTTATTGAAATATTATACCGGAACAGGAATATTATAATCATGCCGCGGTAGCAGTTGAAAGTGTAGAAGCTATATTTTATAAGGAAACATGTTCACGCCAACAAAATAAGATCATATCTATATTTATTATTTTTAATGTGTATTTTTGTTAAAATGGGAGAAACTGTCGTACATAGATTGTTGCGTTGCGATAGCTTATATGTTGGATTCATGTTTGGACACACTTTAAAAGAACTGAACAGTTTTAGATTGAAATAAACATTCGAGCAATACATCAGAAGTCATAAACATAATGCCACTTTTTACAATACAGTATGAACCCTTAGATGAACGTTTATGATGTCCAACTTCATTTAACAATCCTTTGGAACTTGTATGCAGTGACTATTACTATATAGGATGTAAACCAGATAAAAAGATAGGTGAAAGGTGTTAGGTGTGTGCTTTCGTTTTACCAAAATGACGATACTTCATAATAAATTTAGTTACGTCATGTAGGCAACATGATTATGATTATTTGCAAAAAACAGAGGTAGTAATTTCATTTTCGATGTTAAAACGGAGTACCTGAATTTTGACAGAAAAAGTTCAGAAACGTCTCCTTCCCATGTTAATTCCAAAATCAACGTATAAAACTTAACGTTAAAAACAACCTGCGCAAATGGAACTGGCAAAGGTTTGAAGATGGTCAGTTTTCAAACTGCAGCGAGAAGGGCTGGGTAATCAGCATTTTTCCAAGCGTATAAATATCAATTTTAAGTAACGCATGAGATTGTTTCGATAGTGGCTTATAGATTTAATATATTTGGAATCTTAAGAAATATTTACACATTTCGGAAATAGTAGTGACATTGATTACCCATCCCTGCTCGCTGCAGTTTGAAAACTGATCATCTTCAAACCTTTGCCAGTTCCATTTGCGCAGGGTTTACTTCTTGGTTCCAACGGCGTTCAATAGCAGTTAAGTTCTGCTTGCTTGTAGTTGCAGTGAAAAAAATTAAATGATGCGCAAAATTAAATACGGATATTCAATATCCTAAAATCACGGGCATTTGAAACGTTTTGGTCAAAATTTCAAACATTCAAGTAACTGAATGTCAACTATATTTTTTTTCAAGTACACTTAAACGTGTTATATGAGCTGCAATTCAAAGCAACTTGGGTTTGCTTCATAGAAAAAATTTAACCCAATATTAATTTTGGCCACAATTCCAATGAGCTGGCATTATGTGCAACGGGAGTTTTTCTGCATATTTTTAGTAAAAAAATTGACATTACGAGAAATTCCACAGCTTCATCATAACGTGTGAGTATTTTACAATTGCAGAAGCTCCACGTAAGTCGAAAAATGTTGTCACAATTTTTTCATCAGAAATTGGTTTTGTAGGATATCAAACTCATGTAATACTTTGGGTAGACTTCGCCCAAAAAAATAATTTTGTTGTAAAATAGCAGGCATGTCAGTTTTTTATGTTAAGTTTAAGGTACATTAAATACTGAAGTAAATTTAAGTAACGGTAGTATCTTAATGGTAATTGTTATTTTTCTGTCCGCCTAAACAGGTCTTTGAACGTGATAAATATACTTTATCAAATAAATTCATTTAATAAATGGATATATTATGGAAATGTTTCTAATTTATGGTTTTAATTTATGGTTTTCTAATTTATTGTTCCGCTTCTTTATTAAATTTTGCTTTCCCTGTGTAACATGTTTGTGCCACTTTTTTTCCAGCTTCAGGTGCTTTTTCATGCTTTTAATAAACTTTTGCAACCGGTTTCTAACTCTTATCTGGGGCTACTAATCTCACGTGTTTCATTTGGCTGCAGAAAAGGAGAGAAATTGACTAAACTCACTGAGTGTCTTGGTTGATTTTTATAAAAGATTCATATAAAAATTAGTTAAAAATGCTTTGGGAGTCATTAGTATCTGTTGCAAAACTGCAACAAAGGTGGTTTGGTTTCATGCCCCCACTTCCTCTGAAATGGAACAAAAATTTGGACGAACTGGTTGTTGTGAAACCATATTACAAGTGGATTCTCTGCTTACTATTTCAGCTAATCGGCACCTGCATTAGCATTGCTTGCTGGTATAATTTTATATTAGTTCAGCAACACAATTTTCCTAAAAGATATCAAAGGGTTGACATTCTCATAAACACGCTACTGGGAAGTACAGTTCTTGCCGTCAACTTTTTTTTGTACAAAGCATTCAGAGATAAACCTCCAATCCAGGGTATCAACAAAACTATTGGGCTTTATAAGTCGCTTGCTGAAGGTAAGAAATTTTCAATCTGCATAAATTTTAAAAACTTTTTTTTTTTATTTTGTATATTTCAATTTCAGCCTACCCAAATTCTGAGACGGAAGAAAAGATTTACTTCTTGTGGTTAAAAGTGTGCGTAATTGGAACAGCTTTTTCACCGGTATTGATCTTTACAGTTGTCAGTGTTGACTATGATCCATATTATTTCATTGCTGAGCAAATACTTCCTGACCCTACAGTTCGAAGTTGCCAACTTATTATTGGTTCATATTTCGTTCGCATTTTGCTTATAGCACCGGGGTTTCTAGAGGTATTCAGATGTGTTACATTCTTATTCACCTCATCTCTTATATACGTTGAAAGTTACTCAAAAATTGCTCAGCTAATGAAGAAATGCCTGCAAGAGAGTCTGCCGAATTTCCATCGATTGCACATCAAATTAATTTTGATACTCAATCTGGGTGAACAGTTTCGCTATGATTGGATACGAGAAGGCCTAGCTTACTGCTTTTGGTTACTAGTAGCTAGTATTTGGATGACGGTAAAAGGCAGCGATAAACTTTCAACGTTGTTGATGGTAATTTTCGGAATTATGGTTTTTATACTCCTCATGTTCCACATTTTATTTCTCCCAAAACTCGTCAAAATATGCGTTTCCATTCTACAACTTAAGAGTATTGGTTTGAAAGAAGCAAAAAAGAAATATTTTGAAACTCGTATGAAAGCCGACAAACTAATGGTGTTGCAAACCTACGCCGTGGCTCCCATAAAAGTTTCTTATGGGTCGTTTTGGATTCTTGATGAGGGTTTTCTGCGGGAGTACCTGCACATACTGATGCTTCGTATATTTGATGCATTGTTGGTTATTGACTTTTAAATCTTTCCTTGGTTCGATTTCAAACATTTAGCTGCACACCTTATTTACTAGCCGTTTGTAGTTTAACAAATGAAAAGTATATAAACCCTGTTAAATTATGTTCACAAAACGATTAATTTAAAAAAGGAATGATTAAAAATTTTAACTGTGAAAGGATAAAAAATGTTGAATGAGAAAGCGATTGGAGATATTGATTTTAATTAACTAACCTTTTTCATACCAATGTATAATTCTAGACTGTATTAAGCTTCCATATTTTTCAAAGGATTTGATATTGTGAAGTATAAGGGTAGTCAAATTGTTTCCACGCTTATACGTGTACCTCATTTTTCAACCTGAGTTTCTTTGTTTTGCCATTTTGATATCCGATTAGTAAATTATTTACATTACGGCCAAAAATCGGTTGACTTTTTTTATAAATTCGTATCATTAAAACGTAACCACAAGACGGCATGTACATGCTTCGTTATATATTCGATTTCTTGAGAAATTGGACTTTTTATCCTCTAGATTAGATTTATATTGTCTTACCAGTAAATCAAATTGAAGTTTAAATTCTTTTATAGTCAGATACATGTTGATTAATTGAACGAAAAAATGCTGGGTTTTGCCAAGTTTTTAGCCTTCGCATCATGCAACAAACGGTGGTTATAAAACATCAACGTTGGTAGTATATTTATTACAATTTATAATCATAGAAATCTTCCAAATTTCTATTTAATTAAAGGAATAACTTTGTATGTAGCGCTAGAACTAATTTCTAAGCTTTAGGTTAGAGTAACAGTGCACCATGAAAGTAATTAGAATTGAGAAATAGATTCAATTTTTGCTTAAACAAATTAGTTTGGATTAACATGGCACAAGAATTTTTCTATTGTATGCATCAAATCTCAATACGAATGGTTGCAATACAAAACTACCTATATAGTTAACCCCAATTTGATTTTTTAATAAAAGTACAAAAAATTACATGTCAAATTAAAAGTTACATATCTAGCCAACATTTGATTCGGTCTACTTTGAAGCATTACTTGTGAGTACCTAAAATTTTGAGCACCTTTTCCACACCAAGAAACTACAACAGCTATATGAAAGGAAAATGTCATGCTAAATTTATTCTAGTTAAATGGGTAAAATTTTACCAATATTTATGACCGCACTGAATACGTCGTATAAGTTACATTTAAGTATTTGGGTACGTTGCATCAATTACCAGATACATAATGCATTTATATGCGTGTAAATTGTCGGGTTAATTGGACATTAAAGAAGGATTAACAGATGGATGTCTCAATAAGTATAAAATACCTATTCTGCTGATTAGTAATCAGTGATTACCCATTTGAGTTTATAAACTTATACTTACTTCCGTGATGTTCTCAACTATGGTTTGTAAGATAGTAGTAAATGTTAGGACTGGAATAAACTATGCGTATCAATGGCTTTCAAATAGCTGCTCGAGATTCTTAACACCTGTTTAACAGTTTTTAGGTACCTTAAACATATTAGCGGTCTATTTTTACAACAAATTTGAACAAGTTGTTTTTCTTAGTTTCGATCTATTAAAAACTATATGAACGCGTGGTGACATGGAAAGTCTCATTTTCTACTTTGTAGTCACCATAGCAGTACCTACATACTGAAACAGTCCCACATTCATTTAAACTCAACTCATTGGGTATAAACATAGCTCGTAAGCTTTGGCTATATTATACCATTCGCAGGTTGAAGCTATATTCCGATTTCAATCACATATATCCTTAAGCCTTTGCAATTCCAACCGACTCATTATTATCTATAAATAAGCTAAAACAGATTTTGTTTGAAACGTTCAATAAAAACCTGCAAAGCTTCATTACCAAGTCTCCAAGATTTCACGTTAGTAAATATCGTTTAACCTCCTAGAAAACCTAACAATGCCAGATGAAAACTTGCCAATCAAAGAATCCCACATCACCATAATTCAGCTGCAGCAAGTCATGTTTAGCTTCATGTATTCTTTTCCTCTAAAGTGGAATAAGATCTACACTAAAATGGAAATTGTTAAACCATACTACAAGTTAATCCCCTGGTTTCTTACTACCGTTTTCAGTGTGGTCGGCATATTTGTCACAATTTACAACGAAATTATGTTCCTCTACTTTCCCCCACCCGGAAGATATCTTCCAGGTGATGTTGTAATGCATTTGTTTGACTTCTATTGACGGCATCCATAACATTCTACAAAACAGTCTACAAAGAGCAAAGTGCACTGGAAGCATTTAATGGATTCGCCAGGAAATCAAATCTTCTTGTAAAAGGTATTATTACAGTGATTTTAACTACATAAATTAATTTCAAAAATAAGCAACGGTTGTAATTTCTTTTTTAAATTGTAGAATACAGCTACCCAATGCCGAATGATAACATGCTAACAATGTGGGTTATGGTGACCATATTGGTAACATCGTTTGCCTCAATACTTGTAACATTTGTGTCGGTAGCGATGGAATATGACGCGTATTACTACATCGTTGAGCAACTCCTTCCAGATCCTATGATTCGAGAAAGGTCTACAATATTTTGGTCTCTCGTATTGCGAACGCTTCTCATTGCCCCAGTTACAATTGAAATATGTAGGTCCCTATCTGTCGCAATTGTAATTCTTGTGGTGGCATTTGAAAGTGTAGTTGCTATTCTAAATATAATGAACACGAGAATAGGAAACATGGGAAGCATTCTTCGATTACAAACTCAAACTCTCATTTTGTTCAAAATGTGTGAAAATACGGTGCATACCTCGGTTTGGTTGGATTGTCGGGTTGCTTCTGGGGTTTGGTTGCTCTCATTTGGTTGGTAATTGTTGGTGGAAAAGTGCTACCTGGCGCTATACTGTCTGTACTTGTGGCTGCAATGTGTATGGTAATTGTATTTTATATGATGTTTCTCCCGAAGATTGTTCAGTTGTGTATGAAAATTCTAGACATTGAAGAAAAGCACAGGGAGAAGGCAAAAGTACTGTATTATCGCTCGAAGACAAGAAGTGCGAGATACTTGATGCTACAGGTTAATTCTATCCATCCTATTCGGATAACTTATGGTAACTTTTGGGTAATTGGGAGGGACTTTCTAATGGAGCATTTGTATCTGATCACACAACGGGTGTTTGATGCACTCTGTATTACAGAGTTTTAGAACGTGTGCATATGTTTATCGTTGTTAGCATCTGTAAACTTCATAATTGCCTTTTAATTCACATATACTTAAATAACTTTAATATGCATTGTTAAGTTAATTATACATTATTAACATTAAAAACATTAAATATAAATTGTTAAGTTTAATACATATCATTAATTTTAATAACTTTACATACATTATTAATTTTATTAACTTTAATATACATTATTTTGAACGCTAGTCTTATAGAAATAGTCATGCCAGAAAAAATGGTGTTTTTTAATTGCTAAAAATACTCGTAACTAGTTAAAAATAAATTGCTTGTTATTTTCCCCTTCACTTCTTTCCAGTTTCAACGTACATTTAAAAGTAATTTAAAAGTTGAATCATTGTCACCAATTAAATTTACCATTGCCCCATGCTCATTCTCTGTGTGCTTTGGTGTTCGTGGGGGATTTGTGCATTTCTCATTTCGTTCACTTAAACATTTATTTTAATAGAAATTAGAATTATGACCTTTATTTACTCATGTTTGGATTGCTTTGTTATAACTGTAGAGGGTTCAGTATCTTTTTGCAAACCAATCTTCTTACCTCGCATTAACTTTGCCATAAAGTTGATAACTAGTTTTTTCAACTCAACATACAAATTTCTGATCTGTACAAATATTGTATATGGGTTCTCAGGCCTTAATGTGAAACAGGACAAAACCCTACTCCAACTTTCGCTTATCATCCTCATGGCATTTGTACACACTCTTCGGCATTTCAATTTCCAAACTGTTACTTTAATGCTGCCTTTCAATATCTGTGTAATCCTTCAATACAAATGGTAATTGACGACAAAAGCACTGCAAAATATAAATATAAAATATTGTTTTCACATTTGACTTCAAATCCAGTTTTCTCACTTTTGGATCCCCTTCCCCAACGTTATATCTCGTATAATCTAGGCGACGACCTAATTGCTCAAACCTCTCATAAAATCCTTTCACTTGCATATAAACCCGTTTTCAATCAAAAGCTTAAAAATGTTCGGTAAACTGGAACCTCTTCCATTATCAAAATGCCATGCTGTAAATTCCTGAAAAAGAGTATCATTTCCTACGAAAAACTTCCTAGAAGGATAGTTAGCTGAGAGATATTCATTTTCCAACGCAATTTTACTTTCATAACCAACATAAACCATAGGATTTTTGCACTTTACCAGCTCCCGCTCAATTGCTGCATCAAAGTCTTCAGCATACTTTGGATTGGTTGACACACCCGGAACACCATATAAACCAGGTTTTACTAGTTTTGATAGAAACCGATATTTTGAACTATATTTTTAACTTCTGTACTAACATTTGCAGTTTCTATTGGCACACTTTCATTAAATAACTTGTACTCTTCTCGTGTTAACTTGTGATACATTTCAGAACGTATTCTACCATGATATTCGTTAGCATCGCTTTCGAAATAAAATATTGGGTAGTATGATTCCTCATTTAAAGGATTAAAATTTTGGGTAATATTTGTATAATTAACTACCTGAATTTTTGAATTTTTCCACTGATCAACATAAGCTATCGTCAGTTCAGATAAAACATGAAATTTGAAGGAGTTATTATTTTGTTTAACTAAATCGTTAAAACTGCTAATACTAGCTTTTTCAAGGGGTGCAGTAACACCCGTGATTGCAATCCCTTTATATCCATTCGTAAAAATAACTGATAAGAGAAGCCACAACCCAAACACAATTCTAGCTGACTGAATTTCATAAATATATTCTGGAACATTGTAGCAATGTTCAAGCATTGTCGAATACACGAAAAACCATGAGTTAAAATCCGATCTGTTCAATTTTTTAAAGAAGAGAAATGCATGAACCAAAATTGCAACAAATGGTAGGAAAACTGCGAGTGTTATCCAAAGCTCTATTTCAAAAGGTGTGAAATAATACCAAAATGTTAGGTAGTCTTCGGCATAGCAGTTTGTAGCTGTCACTGGATACAAAAACTGTGAGCCAGTATTGTGTCAATTTGTAGGAGTGGATAAAAAAATTAAATTCTTCTCTGTAGTCTTCGGAAAGGCGAGTTTCCGCATAAAATTTGGGCCATGCACGAATATCAACAAGATAATTCGAAGCGTTTGAGTCTATGCTGCAATTTGACATTGTGGAAAGCAGGCTTATAATTGCGTACTTGAATATGAACTTTTTAGATTTCAAAGTGTTGAACGGACTTCGTATCGGATTTTTGTACATATCTAAATCCTTGTTGTTTATTCTTTCAGACAAGGTTCCGAAGAACCATATTTTGGGATTTCCAATTTTTGCAACAAGGGCTTGTAATTTTGAAGAATTCAGTAAAGTCTGCGAAGTGCTTTCTAAAATTGTTTCATTTCTGAAACATAGTAAACAAATGTAAAAAGTTTTGCAAGCTTCTAAATTCAGGCTGTGTACATCAGTTTGATTTTTCACATCACAGTCGATACCAACAATGAATTTGCTTAGGTGCCATGATGAGAAATGATACCGGATTCGGCTTTTTTCACCTAACTTCTCACTGCTAAAGGAAATGTGAAAAAGAGAATGAACATCAGGTTCATTCGTTAAGGATGGATGGAATGGACCAGGAGTATAGGAGAACCGGCCAATTTCTTTAAGAGCAATGAAATATGGTTTATAAATGATGGTGCTGTTTATTGTTGTATCCGGGTCATGAAACGATACTTTAATTTTCTCAAAGGCAGAAAGAAAAATAACTGTGACGCATTTTAAAACTTGCTTCGTTTGAAGAACATTGATTTTAAATGGGGTATCAGTTTCTTGCGTAGCTTCCCATATCGATCCATTGTTGTAGCTATAGTGCCAGGCTGGAACAAAAAAGTTTTCGGATTTATTCCAGAGCTCACTTGGGCTAAGCAACTTACGAACTGTTATTGTTGAGTTTATTTTAAGGGGATATTTGAGATAATAGTTGACATTTTGCGAAATAATATGTAAATGACAAGTGTTGTTGTTCCCAACGATTTGTTCAATAATAGCACCAAAATCAAGAAGATTCACTTCAGAATTTGCTACCTCGTCGTAGGCAGTGACAAAGCTGTTGTCTGCTTTTACAATGGAAATGCCAGTACTTATAACAATAAAAATAAAACAAGTGCCGCTAATTTTTCTGTAAAAACGTTTGAAATCCATGTTTTAGATATCTTGTTCTATGAAGAAATATACGTATACTTGCAAATGCTTGCTTGAAAATGTAGATTATAGACCTGGAACCTGACCCACACCACTTTAAAAGATGTAGTTTATCATAAATGTCAGGAAAATGGAGCTGGTTTGTTTTTCCAGACGATATTCGTGTCATGGGAGGTTTTAAATACTCACTTAGCGAAATTAATACGGGTTGTTTTCGATTTATCGCTTAGCCATTTAATAATTTAAAGCGATATCTTGTGTAACGGGAACCCGCTGAAGCCCGAATATCGCAATTTACCGTGGGGTAGTTGTTTTTCAACTTTTAGATGTACGTGTACAACTGTAAAATTAATCAGCAAATGCTCCAAACGGCTCAACATTAGTTTTCTGTTTCTAATCAACATTCGTCTATTGTGTAAGGTTTCAACGAATCAATTAGTGATGAATTTTTATTTTATTTCTCCACGATATCGTTTTGCTCGTGCCAAGTTGTACAACAGATATATGTCATGAAGGGATCCATCATGACATCATGATATCTGTTGATACATCATCATATATTAACGTTATAAAATCATCATCTTTTAAAGAATCCCGAATTCCGCTGGTTGTGAGAAACAGGATGATTGGTTGGGGCGACAAGATACTGTATCTCGCGTCTCGAAATATTTGTAACAGCTTTGAAATGAATTGTTTGTTATTTATTAAAAAATCACCCATTTATTTGTAGAAACCCATTTTAAAAACCATGATATTAATCAATTCTTTAAATCATCAACAATGTATGTAAATTATAAATAGTTAATGTAATTTAGTGAAAATAATTTCCCTCATTCTTCCCAGTTTCCACCTAAATTTATAAGTTGAATTGTTTCCCACTCATAAAATCAACCATTGCCCAATGCTCATCGTCTGTGGTTTTGGGGTGCGTCGGCTAGCCACTCGCATATCCACAGCAGCACGCTGTGGACTTCCAGAACCGCGTATAATTCCCTTTGGTTCTCCCACTTCCATTTCCATAACTGGAGGCAACTTTTGCATTCCATTTTGCACCAATTGTCGCCGTTGCAAGTAAGCTTGAAGCTGAATCAAGGTCGTGGCGGCGACCGCTGCTTCACAGTTAGACAAATCCAATCGTTGGCGTTTATTCTGCTGCTGTTGCTCCTGGATACGAAGACGTTGTTCTTGTCGTTTTGATTCCAGTAGTCCTCGCAGGAAAGGAGCAGAAATTGGCTGCTGCTGTTGATTCTGTTGCCGTGGGACTGGAAGCGGCTTATAATTGCCAAAGGATTGCATAGGCCCATTAGAATTTCGCATAGGTTGTCGAACAACCTGCCATTCAACAACAGGAAGTTTTTTGGGTTGAGCTATTGGTGCAGCTCGAATCAAGCGAATGTTCTCCTGCTGAATATTCGGCATATTAATGTTCACCACCTTAGGTGGCACTTGATGACGAAATTGAAAGTGGTTTGCAACCCGAGCTGGAGCAATAACGGGCATGGATGCGGGTCTGCCAATAATGTAGACGCAATACGGGCGCACCATAGAGTGGATCTGGTAGCACTTCAAAAGCTCACCAATCTTCATGCTCAAATCATGACGTTGTGGCTCAGGGCGATGGCGTAATGCTTCAATACAGAATTTGGCCGGGTTTAAGCTTCGAAACTAAAGTAAAAGGGAATCAATTGATTTTTAGAGATTTAACATCGTTTGCAATATTTATTCCAGAAAAATTATACCAAATACCTCAGGTCTCTGATACAACAGCTCAGTCCAAGTCATCCTGTTGGGTAGCATTCAGTTAGGATAAACCGGACACCGCTGACTGCTGTCATCTCTTTTGGAAGATGAATCCTGACTGTTACCTTCCAGCCAGCCAGCTCTCGAGTTGCGGGATCTAAAAACGGGAAGATTCAGAGATTAATTGTAATTAACTCCGATAAATGTATTGGTTCAGAAACTAAACCTGTGTAAAATATACAATTTACCCATTTTCCCCAAAAAACTTTGCTTCAATACTTTCCGATCGGAATTGGGAACAATGAAAATATCAATGTGGTTAATCAAACAAGATTTGACTACTGAATGGTGTTGCGACCTTTGAGACATAAGTCTTGCTAAACTGACGTGTTACAAAAGAATTTGTCGGAGACGTAACGATTTTCTAATTAGCCATTGTTCTGTAATAATTTTAACCTTGGAATAACTAGACACAATAAACTTATGTCCTTCTGTCTATCCCAACTTCCAATCAAAATGGTGAAATCGTTTCAAATTTCGAAGTGAAATCTGTAATAATATGTAGAGAGCTAAAAAAAATTGGGTTTTTTCAGAAATAATTCAGTTTCTCTTTTAAATCTGAAGGTTATGCAAATTGGGATTTTGAAGCCGACTCTATGGCACCCCTAATTTTACTAATAAACTTTTATGACGTATGCGAATTAATTACGATATAATTATGATGTACATTGAAGCGTCTGGGCCCACGTCTGACATTGAAAATTGAGTCATAAAATTTGCTTATATGTTTACGCAATTAATTACACAGTCATTAAGTTTCGGAATCAAATGATGTAATAGAATGCTTGTATTTATGAAATCCCGAACGGGATTACGTTATGATGTGGACATACTTCAATTTTATACTATGTTGTAATATTTAGCAACACTAGACAATTCAAGGTCTATTTCAGTTTCGAAGCGTTTAAATGTTTTGTTTCTAATTTAGAAACATGCATGAGTCATTCCGTTACAATTTAAGGCATTTATTCAGAGAGAAAATGATCCAATTACGAAACGTTAAATTTTGAAAACGTCATGTTTCCATAAAAATTGTCACCGCATGTTTATGAAGCACATTTTTATGAAATACTTATAACCCTTGACAAATTCTCAAGGTTGTTTGGAACCTGAATAGACAACGTCAGCGATATATTTCATTGTTAGACTGCAAGATTGCAATTGGGAAATGCAGCGCATTCTTTCCATTTTTAGTCCAAATTTACACAAATCCTTCTTTCCACAGCTGTAAATTATTTTGACATTTAAATGACTTTCTCACCACCTAACTGCATCAAGTAGAAGTCGACATGGTTGAAAAATGCTCATGAAACCATGAAATTTGCGTGTCTCCTGCAGAAACACTCACGGCCCGTCATTGTCTGTAAAACTGACATCCATACTTACTACTACGCTACGCTATACTCATCCACTTTCATTCTTTTCTGTAGCAAAACCCAAGCAAGCTGTTGCTCTAATATTTTTCCGCATAACTATGTATATATCAATCGCTCTACTTGTCTATATACAAACCCCCTTCGCTTCTCATCAAAATTACTTATATTCCGTTCCATCCTCACAAAAAACTCGTATCATTTTGTTTTCCTCAGCATCATCGTCAAAAGTGGAAGTGGATTACATCATTATTCCATAAAAGTCAAGTAATGAGCCAACACCACAACACGACTCACTCTCCTGGAGATAAGGATCTTGTTTAGCCTACTTTTATAAGCAGAAAAACACCTTTATCTCAGGGACACACATGTTCATGCATACTAGTTTCATGTTACCGGCATAGCCAAAACCAATTGCAAAACCTGGCTTCACATTGGCATCAGGTAGACGACAAAGGAAGAAAAATACGACAACCGGAAAAAATATAAAAATACTTTAAAATGAGCTGAAATACAAATTGGCGTAGAAATATGCTCCTTCTTTTGTTCCTTCGTTACTTTATGCATACTCTGCAATATTTTTTCATGACTTCATCTCATTTTTCCTTTTTATTATAATAACTATGTTTCTTGGAGTGGAACGAAAAAAATGAAATGAGATGAGCTCCCAAAGTCAAGTAGGGTTAAATGGAAATAATGGAGCGTGCACTGCCAGTTAGCTTGATTCTTGATGATGTCAGAAATAATGACAGGTGTTGGTGTGCACGATATCACCATCATTTTTGAGCAGATAGGTATGCTCCACGCTAGAAACAAAGACGCTGGTTATATAACTATAGTAAGTTACAGGCGGTTTTCATTTTCCACTGTCAATACCTTGCTTCAAGGCAAGTCAGTAAGTAGATGAATTCTGCATAACTATCATGCACAGCACGATATTTGCTTTTTGAGCGGAGATAAAGCAGCCTAATAATTAGGTTCGTTCTCAAGCTCAAGCAAGCAAGGCATACCTACCAACGTTCTATTATGATCATGAGCATCTCATCTCGAAAAGCGAGTTATTCTTCTACTATGATGGTAGGAATATCCCTAAAGCCTCAGTTTTCATTTCTCTCACACATCAATAACAATTATAATAAAAATAAAACTTGAGGCAATACATATTTATACCTGTCTCATCTACAAAAATATTTTACGTGTTTATCCTATAGATTTTGTGTTGCATGTATATAATTCTGTTTTCCTGCCCAACAGAGCTATTGTGCTAGCTGATCATACCGTTTGTCTGACCTTTTATTTGCATGAATGAACAGTTGGTTGAGGTTTCATTGTGTGTGGCATGGCAGTAAAGCAAACTGGTGTGGTTTGGTGATGTGGTTGCATTTAGTTTAGATCTGTTTCTGCAGTTTACTCACTCTGTCAATATTTGGATTGATATTATGTTGAATATTTTAGCGAGAATAAAGCCTGTGCTGTGCTCTGCATGTGGTGATATTTATTGTGTAATAATTGGAAGGAATCCTTTGACAAAAAGAGGAACAACGGACAAATTTTTAGATGCAAATTGTGCTGCTGCATTGAGACTATAAAATGAGATGGAAATTGGGAATAATTTCCATGCAAATTTCTATCCTCTACGAACTTGAAGATTGCACAATGTCAACAAAAACATAACACGCTCCTCTCAAAGCTCAGTATTCATCCAAACTTATTGTGAGCAGCTTTTCTTTCGTGAGTTGAGAATTTATTTTGCGTACAAAAAACGGAAGACCGGTAATTATCACACATCATAATGATTTATTAAGGGTGATTTTTGTGCTCATCATGTTTACCTAAAGTGCTATATCATCATAAAATATCTATGTTTAGTATGCGCAGTGACTTAGTTTTTTGTGTCGAGTATTCATATCACGATGTTGCATACTTTCTGAAGGCTGCTCGCAACTGATTCTGCAACTGAAGCTAAAAGGCTGAGTTGCGTGAGATGCTGATGAAGAAGAATTGAATGTGTTTTTGTTCTTGTTGGGAAAACAGAGGAATAATACATGAGTCATTTAGGTTGTGAATGTAAACGTGTCAGCATTTTATTCCCATATTAATTTTATTCATCAAAACATCACCAATGCAAAGTCTGAAGCAGGAAAAAGTGTTTATCAAACAAAAATGAAATGGTGATGATGTAAGATATCCGTTGAAACCCTCATAGTTTATTGTTTATTTCATTCTGTCTGCTTGGAATTGTGTGAGCCACCCAGAAAGTGAGTAGTTTTCAGTGCAACACGATGATGATGAGCAACACCTTCCTTATCAATTTTTACCGCAAAGCTCATTCAACTGATAAGAAACCGAGCCAGTCAGTAATCTTCCTGTATGACTCTTTTTATCTGGAATGAGTTGTCGTGCTAAATGGGAACTTGGACTGCGAAAAGTTATATATCAAGGATTGTCCTCAGTCTGAACCAAGCTACTTTGTGATCAGCGATCTAATTTATCTGACGCAGCTTCTTTGTTTGTTTTGGGCTGCCATTTTGCATTTATTCCGAGTGTTCCATATTGTTTAGTAAAAATGGGTGGAATTGTAAAGTATTCAGTGATTTTCACACTATTTTGTGCAGCATTTTCTCCAGTTATTGCCCAAAATGATACCTCAGTGTCAAATATTGAGGGAACGAACATTTGTAGAGATACAAATAATAGCTGCACTTGTGACATAAACGTTCACCAACCCACCATCGCTTGCAAAGGAATGGGTCTTCATGTGATGTACGAGCAATCCGATTTCCAGGCCACATTTGATGGAGAAAATCTCCCAGAAAATGCCACAATTGACTTGAGATTTGATGAGAATTATCTCATAAATATTCCCCGTTTTGCGCCAATGCCCGTTGTATTTTTGGTGCTGAGACACAACTTGATTTCTTCCATTGATGACTTTGCATTTGCCGAACTGAAGCAGTTGGATTACCTGGATCTTTCTAATAACAACTTGAGCGGTCATTCCCTAAAGGAAAATGTTTTCAAGTCGGCATTTAACAGCAGCGGGGGTTATTTTCCATCACCTTTGAAACATTTGAACCTTTCTCATAATTATATTCACACCCTCAATCCCAAAGCTTTTGACCCTTTAACCGATTTGCGAACTCTGGATTTGAGCCACAATCCCATTAAAACTCTCAGCGGTACCTCCAGCATGACGATTGCGTCGATGATGAAATTGGAATTTTTGGGACTGGCTAATTGCGGAATTAAGGAGATGCATGATGGTATGCTTCACAGTTTGAACATGTTGTCGAGCTTGGATTTATCGGGGAATTTGTTTGTGGATGTGCCGAGAGAACTGCAGTACACGCATGTGTTGCAAGTTCTCAAATTGGACAAAAATAAATTTGAAGTATTGAGCGAAGAAAGTTTCTTAGATTTGGGCTATTTGGAGGATCTCAGTTTGAATTATAATGAGAAGCTTATTAAGATCGAGCAAGGGACTTTCGGACATTTGAGGAATTTAACAAAATTGGAACTCTCCTTTTGCAAAAGGTTGGAACAGTTGAGTGATGGGGCTTTTCAAGGGCTGGTGGAAAAAGGGAAGGAGGATGTGGAATGGAAATTGACTCAAGTAAAAATAATTAATTTTTATTTAAAAATAACTTTGAATTGTTTGTAATTATTTTTGTCTGGTTTTAGATTTATTTGAATGATAATGGCTTGTCCCAAATTGATGAAGCACTCGCACCCTGGGATTATGTGGATTATGTTGACATTAGAAATAATCCTTTTAGATGTGACTGCAATCTGGAATGGATGGTGAAGAATCTGATGCCTAAAATTGAGAAAATGAAAACCGGTCTTACTAATGATATCAAGTGAGTTGCTAAATATTTGGGATGATATCATTGTTGACATTTTGGATAATATTTTTGTTTTTGTTTTATAGTTGTGCTCAGCCAAAAGCTATGAGAGGTAGGCCCATTACCAAACTGATGTTGGAACCCGATCTCTTCTCAAAATGTAGGGATAGCAAGGATGAGCTGTATCCTGATGAAATTACCATTATTGAGTCCAGCTCTTACCGAGCGGCTGGCATTACCATTCTTGTGATTGGGTATGAAAATGATTTTTTAAATTATTTAATTTTTTAGTTGAATTTTTTTAAATTTAAAACTTTATTTTAGCATTCTTCTCATCGTAATTGGTGTCTCTGTCATCGGTTTCCTGGTCATTAAGCGTCGTGCCATAGCCAAAGCATTAGTAGCTCATCAGGAGATCCGTTATGAGAGGGCGGATTCTGATGATGATGGTATTGGAAGCATGCACTCTGGAAAGAACAGAAGGCCGAATGCTTTCTAGATAGATAATATATTACTCTAGTTTTAACTATTACCAGTCATTATAATACACTTTTCAATAAATATGCAACGAATTCCTTCTCACATAACCCTTTCAATGTATTAATAGCTCGCATTTAAAATTATATTGCGAATTTTGTACATACTGTTATTATAATGTTAATAACTTGTGAAAAAACGTGGAAATCATATTCTTAAATGCCAATGCAAAGACAGCAAGACAAATGTATTTGCCAACTAATTCGTGATGGTGCGGAAAAAATGTGTGATTTTAAATGTGAGTATACAAAACACGTACCTAATTTTGAGAAAATAAATTTACAATACGAATGAATGGTATGTTGTAAAATAATTGTAAGCACAAACAAAATAATTTGCAATTACATTTGTTATTAAAAAATAAATATTCGTATAATGTTTGTCGAGAAACTGACATTAAGCTTTCAGCATGGATGACTTTTAATAGCAACTCATTCACAGATTTTTAACAGAATATATATTAGATAAAATGTCTTTTGATTTGGTGGTCTTACGTTGAAGAAAGTGAAATATTTTTCCATTGAAGCTGTAAATACCTACAGGATTCGCATAAAAAGAAATGAGTTATAGTAATTTGTGTAAAGTTGATTTTTTAATCACATAAGTATTTTTTTAAAGTTTATTGGATAAAATAATAGAATTGTGTTTAGTTAGTTACTGTAAGCTTGCGGCAGGATTCCTCTTGTCGCATATCATCATTATCCTCATGATCCATAAGAGTTTTAGGTTAGATACATAAGATAAGAATTGTTTGGTTCATGGAAACGACCACCAAAAGCAAGGCTTGTCGTACACATTACATTTGTTAACTTCCAACTACAATGATGCATTATGATGAATAGGAGCATTGACATCCGTCGCTTTACCAGAATACAAACAAAAACTTTTCTCCGTTTCTTCTTAAAATAGAAAGGTATCCATCAAGAGTATGTTTCAAAATAGATATTAAATTTTTAAATTGTTTCAAACCAATGGTAATTGCAGGTGACAGGAATTGCAATATATATTTACAGTTTACATCACCAACCTTGTAACTAAAATGCAATCAACTAATTACTGAAATAAATATTAATAAATAAATATGAAAGCTCTACAAATGCGGTTGACAATACCATCACGAGTAAGAGATTTATTATTACAACCATACGACCCATGAATTTTTCCCAAGCAGCAAACAAACGCAAGCCATAAACCTACTTACAAGTAACTATCTTTCGTGCCAGGAGAAGATACCGGGTAACCATTAGTCACTTCCTATGTAAAAAAGGGCGCTGCAAAACGCTGTGGTGAACTCTGTTTTCTGTAAAACTGACTTTTCGAATTACTACGAGCGTAATTGAGTCCGCGCGCACGGTGTACATGCGAAGGTATGAAGGAAGCTATGTTGATAATTTGAATATTATTCGTGTTATTTGATCCTTTTTGGTAGTTCGGATTTGCACTTGCAGTGCATATTTATAAACATCACTACAGTAGCTTTTAAATGATGTGTCACAAGCTACGTGTGACGCTTAGCATTGAGCCGTTCCGTTAGCCCGTAATTATTTATCCCTTAGCGTTTCTGACTATTGTATGACATGATACATACTTAATACTAAAAATTAATGAATATATGCTATGAAAAATATCAAAAACACTTTACTGTGTAAATTTCTGATAAATTGTCCCACATCCAAATTTATTTGATTATATGAAACAAATTCCCTTACAGGCTCAGCGAAGTATTATTGACTACTATAACGCATTTCAAATACGTATTTTGCATAAACATAAACAAATGTTTCCAATAGTTAATTAGTTTAATTTGTACATCAAGGTTATATTATTGCCGTATTATCTATAATCTAGATGGTTTCCCATCCACACATATAGGCTGTACAAGTTTTCACAATAGCAAGATTTATCTATTCGGAATTACAGACTGATTAATGATTTCTTTACCACTGTGGGTTTATACATTTAATTGAAATAAGATTATATAGGGGCTTTTTACTTGTTGTAGCTATTTTTAGTTATCAATGAAATTTTTGCTGTACTCAAATTTTAGTATGTACAGATTTACAGTTTGTTTTTAAACTGTCTGAACCATGAGTAGTTGATTTGATGCTTACCTGGTTTGCCTTCGCTTGTACACCGTGCGCGCGGACTCAATTACGCTCGTAGTAATTCGAAAAGTCAGTTTTACAGAAAACAGAGTTCACCACGTTTTTCAGCGCCTTTTTTACATAGGAAGTGACTAATGGTTACCCGTATCTCTCCTGGCACGAAAGATAGTTACCTTGTAAGTCCACTCTCTAATCTTCTCGTTTTTATTCAAGTTTTCACACACAAAATTCCATACTTCCAATAAATAGATAAAGCCGTTTCTTATTGAACAAAAAAAAAGATGAAACCGTTTCGGCGCCAACCATCGATATCCAAATTGTTCACAGAAATCATGGTTTGTACCATAAAATTATGAAATACGGCTGCTTAAAATCTGGATAGGAAAGTAACTGTTTCCTTATGCTTCAAAGAGAACGATATAGGAGAAGTATTGAAAAATATTTCATACAAACTGTCTTTCTAATATTTACCCAAAAAAGTTGATATTACAGTTTGTACACCTCTTTGTAAAAAAAGTTTTCTTTAAATGTATAATATGCCCATTTATATTATACAATATGCACAACTACATTTCAGGTTAACCTGAAACTGAAACGATATCACATTACTTTAAAGCTCATGCTGGATTTTATAAAAGGGATGCTGCAGTGTCTGTTTAGTAATAAAACACAATACTCTGGATTTACAGCAAAAATAATAAACCACAGTAAGTCAAAGTAAATTACAGTAAGTCAGTACATACATGCTTCAATGCTTCCTTTCCACTAATCTTACCACCAAATATCATGCATTGTCAGTCTGCGTGTATTTCTGGAGTCAAAGCAGTTTGTGCATTTTTCTCGCAGCGGTAAAAAAATAGTCCCAAAATAGGCTTATTACTTTGAAGACTAAATATATACATATGAGTTCTGCCCACACCTTTGTATTTTCACCATAAATAAATAAATCACTGCAGTATCTGTGTCCTCAAATCCTTTTTAGCTTTCAAGAAGTGCGCTACAGTTTTCAACTTTCTACAAAATTGTGAAAAAACATTTGAAAGCTAACATTCCCTAGTTGTGCCCAATTACAGACATGAAATTGTTGCAAGTTGGATACTAGAACAAAATATTGTTATCATTAAACTATCTGTAGTGTAATACAACCAATTAATAAATTTATTACATGGTACGTACTCAGAATTATTCGTTTTTTAAATGTGAAGATTTTGAACGGTATTGAAACGGTAAATTTATTATTTGATAGGTAACATGAATTCCAAATTAAAGGCAGACCAGACCGTGGCCGCATTTAAATGTTCCATCTGTCCGAAATCGTACGTTCACCAAAAAAAACCTGGACACCCACATTTTGTCGCATACAAACGAGCGACCGTATAAGTGCTCAACTTGCCAACAGTCTTACAGAACTGCAGCCTACCTAAAACTTCATGAGCAACGTGTTCACACCCACGCAAAAGTAAAAAAAATTGAATGCATCATTTGTCAATATCGGGCTCGAACAATTTTCTATCTAATGAAGCATATCAATGTGCACACCCGAGAGAGGCCGTACAACTGTCCGGAATGCCCAGCAACATTTGGACAGGATTCGTACATCAAGGTCCACATTATCCGAGAGCACAGGCCAGAAGAATGGCACAAATTCAAGTGTTCCTTATGTGCTAAACAGTTCCGATCCCGTAGTGATTTAACCCGACATTTGCATTGGCACACTGGTGAAAAACCATTTTCTTGCTCAATTTGTAAGAAGACGTTTTCAAGAAGAAATAGACTAACAACTCACTTGGGATCTCACAACAAACCCTTTTCATGTCCAATCTGCAAAAAGAAGCTTGCCACAAAGGCAGGAGTGAAAGTTCACTTAATAGCACATTCTGGAGAAAAACCGGCAAGCTGTAAAGAGTGTCCCGCTCGATTTTCTACAGTCTCTGTTCTAAACCAACACGTCAAACAAGTTCACAGGACAGAGCGGCCTTTCCCTTGTAATCTTTGTGGGAAGGCGTTCGCTCGAGCAGGCTACGTAATGAGCATCTTGCCAGCCATTTAAATGAAAGGCCAGTGAAGTGTCAAATATGTGGGTTGCGATTCACAACTGGGGGTTTCAAGGGTCACCATAAACGGCATAGTGAACTAGGGGACACTCAGTGTCCTGCGTGTCCCAAGCGGTTTCTTAGGAAAGTGGATTCTCTACGACATTATTTGAAGGTACATTCGGGCTCAAATGATAATATTTACGAGTGTCTTTTTTGCAACAAGGTAGCAGGTTGCATGAACTCGTTAAACTCGCATGTGCTTATTCATACAAGGGAACGTCCTTATTTTTGTAAAATGTGCGATGAGGGCTTCTCGTTTAAACACAGCTTGAAAAAACACTGTCTTACTGCTCATTGAAGAGGTTAGATGGTAGCATGACAGATGCGGTAGCTTGCCTGAAAAATATTTTTTTGCGTTATGTACTGTATGGATGAAGCCTTTGCATTTTAGTGTTTTGAGTATGATGTTATCGGTATTTAAGTAAACATTTATTTGTATTTTTAGTAAAAGATAATACATGTGAATTTTTTGCCATATTTTTGCTTGTAGTTTTTTAAGTTTACCTTTAAGATATAGTCACCAAATTAAACTGAGTTACAAAATATCTAACTAATCTATCGTCACATTTGTAACTTCGCGTTTCTCAAAGTTCGGTAAAAAATTGAGTGATTTTATCTAACAAATATAGTGTACTTAGGGCAAGAATAAAAACAAAGCTTTTGGGTATGTGGCTATGGGTTAATTAAGGAAATCGGAAAATAAGGAAAGTATCCTTTCAAAATCAATGTCATCAAAATTGTAATGAATGAAAGCAACTACTCCAATATGACAAAAATTATACGTGCTCATTTTCGTATAGTTGGTAGATGCTCATTGTCGAGTATTTTTCGTGCCAGCATGAATGTTTTTTATTTAAATATTTACAGTATGAATTTTATTTGCTGATTTCATTTGTTTCTAACACATCAAAAGTTGTATAAGTGAACATGGTAAAAATCATTCATTCGTTTCGTACAATTAAATTTGTTTAAAATAGATATATAATAGTTATTCCATTTACTTACTTGGAATATTCATGTCATATCTCATCGTAATGAACCTTAGTTTACTCACCAATCTGGAAACCAACTTGTTAGTATCCACTCTAAATGCTTGTCCTCGCAAATAATATATTAAAAATTTCATCGAAGAATTTAGAACAATGCAAAACAACAAAGTGATAACTAGTTCCCTATAAATAACGTTCTGAAAAACATAAACCGCATAAAATATAATTAGCCCCACGTTACAGAAAAGATAAAACCATTCCACCGGGAGAAACATTTTTATGGACTCCATTTCCTCTTCTTCCTTAGGACTCCATTCAATTTTTGTTTTTTGCAATTCATACGCTTTCCAATAAGACAGAACATTGAAAATCCCCAGAAGAATCAAAGGTAATATAAAATCCAAGAGGTCGAAAAGTGAGAACATGACCTCGTCCAAAAATTTTGCCATTTTAGTCTTTTAAATGAAATGTAATCAGTCCTCTCAAAACCGAATATCATGGCCATCTTCGTTGTAACTGTTTTTGTCCACAATTAGTAATCCGATTCGGGGCACGTTGAGAATAAATGTGACAAGAAGAGAAATCATGGGAAACAATCTAATCCATTTAAAACTGAGTCCTTTTCGCGAGCTGAAAATGCACGCTATTCCAAAATAACAGTGGAAGTTGATAAGAACCGTCAAATGTGTTGATAAAGAACGCGTAAATGAAACTGTGGCAACTGAGAGACGAACGATGTACGTATTTGCATAGTTTCCAAGAGTACCCCAACCTTCTGCAAGAAAAAAATGCATTGAGTAAAATAATATATTGATTTTGAGAAATTTTAAAAAAAGTTGCTTACGATAGCACGCAATAATACTGGTAGCTGCTAGCATTCCACCAAGGCACACAAAAACATCAAATGCAGCAAGAAATGACACCAGAAAGTCAAACTGTTTTCCATCGCTTGAACCGCTTTTAAATACGAGAATGATGATGATGTTTGTCAGAACCCCAAAAAATCCAAGGAAAATAACAGCGATCGAAATCAAAATGGCAATGATGTGACCAATGCCTCCAGTATCTGATATGGCTTCACCTGTCAAAAAACTTGAGGTTGTATCGCACTTTACACAAACCGTAGAATCTTTTGTTGAGCAATCAATATTTTTCGAGCTGAGGTTTTCAGAAAAATCTAAAATGAGGCAAGTGAGTAGTGTTAAAATTTTGGGTTCGGGTGATTGATTTAATGACTGATTGCTCATTTTTAGAAATATTTCATATTGTGAAAATTTTGTGAACTGTTGCAATTCAAAGCAGAATGGAAACTGGAACGTGATCAGAATTTCTTTCCCCGATTATAGGTTGAAAATAAGCAATGCCTTACGGATTGGACATGCAAACCACCATTATTTAATAGGGCACTGTGTTTTTCGTACATCCTTTCTGTAAACAACAGTATTGGAACGTGTTTTGATGTTTTGTATGTAGTTGCCGAATAAAAGCATATATATTTTATAAAGGTTGAATTGTTGCTCTGAATGACTCATCGTAGCGGTTACCCTATATACAATCACAGAAGCTGCTTGTTGGTTTCTCACAACATTGTTTTTCAGCTCATAAATAACCATGCGTAGATACAAACCATAAGAAAACAAGCAAACACGGCAAGAAGTGTCACGAGATAAACAAAGCATTTCGCATTGTTTGGAATGTTGTTCAAAGTGGAGGTGATGATGATGTTTTGTCACAAATTCCTAGGAAATTTTTTGAGCCAGCATTGAATACTCTTTCGTGACTCTGCCCTACAGAATCTAAAACTAAAGCTGGTGCTTACTTGATACAATAATTTGAATCTTTCATGAATGAATAACACATTTGATAAGTACAAAAATATTTGTCTATGGTAACTCAAACGGCTTAAATTGGGCTGGAGAATTTTTTATATTATGACTTGAACAACCAAATTTCGAACTGACACGAAACGCACAACTCATTATTTCGTGGTTGAAAATACAGTTCATTGTGTCTTGAAATAATTCACACGCATGTATTCATACATTTGATGGAAACTGTATCAGAGTAAAATACGACATGATGATGATACGTTGTTTACAAGTATCTCTTTTGAATGTGATACAAGGCATCCAACAATCAGCGCTTTTCAGCAAAAAGAACAGATATTCCACATTAGGATGAACATTTACAGCAACAAAAACAAGTTGGAGTAGTTCAGAGTTGAAAAAAGCTGCTATAATGTAAAAACATAATGAGGAGTTGGCAAAGCTTAGATTCCAAGCGAAGTGGTTCTTAACAAATAGGTTGCAGTCAAGTGAAAAACAGATGAAAGGTGAAAGATATTCGGGAGACTTTCATGAATTTGTTGATAATGCAGCTACGTTTTAACGTAAAATAAAAGATTTTAACAAATTACTGTTTGAAGTTATGAAACGAAGTGCTTTTTGAAATCTATTTTAAACCACATATTTTATTTTTATTAGTTTGCAAAACACTGTACTTATTCGCATATACAGCAAAAACAAAATAACAAGTTCCCAAATTATTTTTATGATGTAAAAAGGTTGTTGCGTGTTGTGGTAAGTAGTTTTTTGATGAAAGAGATCGGTTGCGGTAAGAAGTGATAAGCTATCGTTACTTGCAATTTTTGTTTGTGTATTATAATCCAAACAATGAATATACTTGCTTGCTTACATGTAAACCAAAAACCGACCACCAATTTACGCAAATATTTGGAAAACCTAATGGAACTTTTCCTGCCTTTATTCTTGATTAAATACATCAAATGGTCAATTTAAATTCTAATTTGCTTGATAAAAAATACAAACAACATATTTCATAAAACGTTGTGATGCAGACAGGGAAAACCAAAGCGTAGACTTTCCGGTTTGAGGTTTTCTAAAAACACGTGTTGTGTGGTAAACAACATTTTAAATAAAAATGGTTTTTCTCAACGCTTTCGTATGTAATAATGCCTTGCACTCAATAATAACTTGTGAATGATTGGAAATATTGAGTAGGAATTGATAACGGCACTCACATCACATTAGTCTCTCGTTTGATCTATACAAAAACATCCAGTGTTGAAACCAAGATATTATGGCGAATAATACATCTGTTTACGTTGAGGACCTTTCGTCATACACTTGCTTCATAATTGATTTGCCGGATAACGGTCAGGACTGCTCTACAATCAACAACTCCATTTGCATAAAATGCATACCTTGGATTAAAATGGGAAGATTTATCAGTGGCGAATCCATAAATGAAACTGGGGGTATTGGACATAGAATTTCCTTCTGGATTTGGATTCTGATCGTAGTAATAGGTAAGAATAAAGTTATTTTATATGTATTTAATAAACGTGCCTAGAAAACTGACTGAAGGAATTACAACATTAACAGGTACAGCTGGTATTGTCGGAAACTTGCTAATTATCCTAGTTTTGAGTACGGTATCTAAACGCGGAAACAGAAGCAAATTTAATTTCCTATTGGCAGCTCTTGCAATTTTTGATCTGTTGTACTTGATTAGTGTGTATGCTACAGTTATGCATGCAGTTTTCAGTAAGTTTTTTTATTAAAAAAAGTTAATCAATACTAATTTTTATTTACAAATTTCTTAATAACTTCAGTGGGCTGGATGACCCGTGGAGATTACACAGTTTCATGTCTGCTCGTTGCCACCACCATTCCGATTTGGTATTTTAGATCCTTATCAACCCACTTGACGACATTCATAACAATCTACTGTTATGTTGGACTCGCATATCCATTTCGAGCTCGGAAATGGTTCACGTGGAGAAAAATAAAGATGTTTCCATTGATAAGCATTTTAATATCAACAATCTTAAACTCTTCCCGTGCTGGATTAGTATTCGTTGATAAAAATCCATACAATGAGCATGGTCTCGATATTCCTAGCTTGCGTGGCTTGGAATATATTATTTATCCCAATAAAGCATGGACTAAATTCTGGTATGAAACAACATTTGGAATACATGAGCAGATGGATTACACTTTTCCAATACCATTCTTGTTTTTTCTGAATGTTTTATCCTATCGAAAGATGAAAAAGTTGGGGAAGGCTAGACAAGAGTTGAGCTGCACTGGAGAAAGAACTCTCCAACCTTTACGAATGTTTCTTCCTGTTGTGACGTTTCTCTTGCTGTTCAATGCGGGTCCTCTGATATGGTTGACTATGAGTTATTTTAATGGTATAATGCACCGAGAACTCACTTTAGCTATGATTCTTTCTCATGTTATGAATAGTTCAGTGAATTTCTTGGTTTATAATATAAGGGGAAAGACATTCAGAAACCATACTAAATTGTTGTTTTGCCTAAAATGATTTAAGACAAAGTTTTTAACGAGATTGTATCTAAATGTTAAATTGTCTTGCACAATAAATTATCCTACAAAATGTTTTTCAGGTACTCGACTGCGTCTTTGAAAGGCGCATAATTTTTTTCATTAAATCCAAAAAACTTGAGTATTTAAATTAAATTTTTTGCTTCGTGGATTAAACCTCCCACTGAATAAATTTAATTTACCTGAAATTTCATGGCCCAATCATTTTAATCTCTGCTTTATGTTAGATTAAATGGGTTGGTGATAGATTATAGAAAGGATAACCGTAGAATGGAATTATAACAGAAACACAAACGCAGAACGGATATATAGTACGTGCGGAATGATGGCTAGAAAAATGAATAGCAGAAACTATATAGCATAATGCATAGAAAATATAATGAACACACACTGGCATACATAAAATGCCCTTTTTTAAAACATATTATCCGACCTTAAAAGGTTTCATGGAATGGCAATAAGCTTTTTCTAAATTTCTTTCTATTAATCTTCCAAATGGGTATTACTATTGCATTTTTACAGCATTCTCAGTTGTCTGAATTTGCGTTTCTATTATAATTTCACTCCACAGTTATACTTTCTTAAATTTCTCTGGCCCCAATATAAACATGTGATTTAAAAGGAAGAACATGACAAGTTAAGGTACTTGAAAAAAAAAAAATCTTATACGTCTAGCTCCCAAGCCCATTTCTTGTCACAAAACTCGGTAATGATATAAAAAATTCACTCTGCAATGAAATCAATTTACTTTGCTATCTAGCAGCTAAAGAAAATATCTTTACTCTAACTCAAAGTACTTTCAAACTTCAGTGTTTAGTCAGTTTAAACTGGTTGAAAACCAGGATTGTCAAAATGGGAACGAATTTCAGTGGTACGCGTTTAAGCTCCCTTTTCAGCTTTACGACTCCATACTTCCTTTTCCATTTAAATGGGATCCCCTAAACCACAAACTCTCATCAAATCCAGCCACCGGTCATAAAAAGGCGATTTTAAACAAAAAGCATGGATCTGCGGTGGCTTTTTTTTCTCTGCATACTACACCATTTTAAATCTCGACACTGAACAAAGACAAAACGTGTTGTATTTTGTCGATTATTTCCCGTTATCATTCAAATATTTACTTTTGGAACAATCATCCAGTTTGCAACCTATTACACAATGAATAAGGAGGAAATGGCGTGGCTCTTTAGCGACGTTAGTAAAACGTCATATGGATAATTGACGAGCTAGGCGGATGGTATATTCTCTCACCAAAACGATTACACAGACTTTCTCGGAATGGCCGTTTGTGCTGTTGAATTTATTTTTGCATTTTTGGCAGTTTTCGGACCAATAACTGGGATTTTCCTCAATTTTGATCTTCTGGCTCAATTTTTCGAGCCCAAATATTTCCTTTGGATCAGTACTATCCATAGTTTTCATCCCGATTCGCTTAGCATTTTACGGTTTCCCAATTGCCTTAAAATGCAGATGGTTTACTTTTATACTGGTTCACCTCGCGCTTGTGCTTGATATAGGAAATGAGTGTTTGGTATTCCTAAGAAAATATATCCGATATCCTCCTCTGTCTTATCGACATCAAAGAAAGAATATGCAAGGATGGGACCGATTGGTAACTAAAGTAGCGATGATACAAAGAATAATATATATCCACGCTGAAATATGGTCACAAAATATAGGCTACTTGATCTTCATCATTTACAGCCTTGGTGTGATGATCTGGTGCTTATCAAACTATGCTGTAATTGTTCTTTTATCGGTTGAAGGCACAAGTATTGCATTTATTCTGATGCTGACAAGCTTGTCAATTGTTTGTATGATCGCGTTTTTGATTCTTGTCCCGTTCGTTTCAAGCATTGCGGTCAACTCAGGAAAAGTTAATGACGTTCTTACCGAGCATTTACTAAGAAGTAAGCTCGGGTGGGCGCTATGCAAAGACGTTGATACGTGCAAAAATTTCAACTCCCATTTTTGGTTTCACCGGTACCAACTTTTTTACATTGCTGGGTATTCCGTTGGAAATCACGATGAATCTGTTGCTGGCTTTTCCAGTCAGGATTTAATCCTGAAATATCTTTCAAATTGTTTCTTCATGTTTCTCCTGTTATTTAACGCCGGTAGTTTGATATCTTTTGCTACGACTTATTTCAATGGTACATGGCACCGAGACCTCCCTCACTTTGCCATGATTCGTTTTCATATTATAGATACTTCAGTGAATTTTTTGGTTTATAGTATAAGTGGAAAGACATTCAGAAACCATACAACTTGTTGTTTTCCAAACTATTCTTGCGCAGAACATTTTGAAACTCTTAAAACATAGGTTTTTGGAGAGACCGTGTCGTAATATAGGTTATTTTAATGATTGTAACTAGTTTAAATTCAGCTAACCAATTCGGCTTTCGAAGTTAGCATATTTGTGGGATTTCTATATGGATATTTAACTATTTGTTTGAGAATTTAAAAACCAATCAATACACAAAGAAAATTGTTTTCTTCTTTTTGTATAACTCCCAAAGTTAAATTGACTAGCTAACAGTTAGTTTTTCAATTCCCTTTGTTGATTATGTTCCAGCTATTTGATTATAGCTTGCTTGGATGGCTTCTTTGGGGCCGTCCATTTCAAACATAACGTTGGTATGTGGGTGTGTGGTTTTGAGGGTAGCGTTACGGAACGTGACGAAACCTGCAAAATTACTAATCAGCGTCGTGTCATAATTATTCCCCACACGGTTCACCATTTTCGATTAGCTCACACTTTACTGTAACTCTCGAATATCATATAGTTCGAATTATATTTAAATGTTTCATAAGGTAATTAAATGTTAACTAATTCAATGAATGTATTATCTTTACTATAATAAATTTAAACGTTTTTGGATTGAATGTGAAGCCGTTCTACTTTATGTTGTAAATACCTGTTAGTTTTATGGCTGTGTCTATTCTAAATTGAATTGATTTGATGTCCAAAGTCCTATAAAATGTCACAGAAATTTATTAGTAGTTTTATATATTTAAGTAACAATAAATGATTCTGTCGTTAAACATCATGCATTCAATGCAGTGTTTAGGAAACCTACATTGTTTTGGAAACCTACATTGGTTTAGGATAAATACCTGCAGGTATAGTATGTGTCATATATACGTATATGGAACATCATAGCGTTACGTGACGAAGGTGGGTGGGTGTTACAGGCTCGCGTGACACAAGCGTTACAAGGGTGGGTGGGTGCCCTGAAAATTGCCAATTTGGCGTTACGTTTGAAATGGACTTTTCTGCAAAAATATCTTTGCTTAAATGTATTCCAATTTATTATATCATCAGCAAAAATGATTCTTCGAGCCAGAACTGCGTTTGGGGATCGGATTTTCAAAAGCCATCCACGACGTCCTACGTAAAAAATTGTTAGCTTTCACGTGTATGCTGTCTCCCTGAAAATCCAATCCCCATACGCTCGCAAGGTAAATGTTTAGTAAAAAACACCATGTTTTTGGGGGTCTTTTTTGATGTTTTGAATTTTATAAGACAACCTGTAACTAAATAAGGTACACGGTATATTTCATAAGAAAAAACACAAAAAATAGAACATGTAACATTAATATCACTTTTGAAATGTGATTTTAAAATTTTGGTAGGAAATTCATCAAAACTACTTTTGAGCGCTTACAGGTATTTCCGTCGCAGTGTGGGACTTGTTAAAACTATTAGGCAACGTTTTTTCGAGGTACCCTTTTAAACACGTGGCTGCCCTTTAAAATTTGACTTTTTGTATTGTCATCAGTGTGTATTACGAAGAAAATGGATTATTTAAGGTACTTTCAGAATATTCCAAATTTTAATCTTTTCAGATTATGCCGATGTTGCTAATCAGGTAAATGAAATTTTATTAATTCAGAGCGGTATTAAAATCGATTGATCGCCGTCTGGGACTATCTACAAATTCCCAATTTTTGCTTTCAACCTCTTGCCTTCAAGAGGTGTTCTATCCGACTTCAAATTTTAAATTGAAATATTTCAAGGAATAAACTTCAAAATGGGAACTGAATTCCAATGGTTTGCGTTCAAAATTCCATTTCACCTCTATGACACCGTACTTCCGTTTCCTTTTAAGTGGGATTCTTCACTTCACAAGCTTTCCCCACTTCCCTTACCACATAATAATTTCAGGCAAAAAGCATGGATCTGGAGTGGTCTTATTATTTTTGGTCTTAGTTTCCTGCTGTGTATCCGACATACACATACCATTTTACATCTGGAGATAGAACAAAGACAAAGCGTATTGTTCTACGTGCGATTACTTCCAGTCATCATTCAAATATTTACCTTCGGAACAATCCTACAGTTTGCAGCGTACTACACAAAGAATAGGAAGGAAATGGCGTGGCTCTTTAGCGACATGAGCAAACTGTTGGTTGAGACTGTGGATGAACTAAGTGGATGGTATCTTCACTCAGAAAAATGTTTCTACACCGATTTTCTCGGAATGGCCATTTGTGTTGTGGAATTTACTTTCGCGTTTTTAGCTGTTATTTCACCAATTATAGGAGTTTTTCTGAATTTCGATCTTTTAGCACAATTTTTCGAGAAACCGAATATTTCCTTTGGATATTTGCTATCCTTATTTTTTGTTGTGTTTCGTTTCCTCATTTTTGCGTTTCCAGTTGTCTTGAAATTTAGATGGTTTACGTTTATACTGGTTCATCTTGCGATGGTTCTGGACATAGCAAATGCAGGTTTGGTACTGATGAGAAAATATATCCGACATCCCACCCCACCTTTTCGACATCAGAGAATGAATCAGCAAGGCTGGGAGCAATTGGTAACTAAAGTCGCAATGATTCACAGAAGAGTACTTATCCATACAAAAATCTGGTCCCAAAATATTGGCTACCTGATTTTTATCATTTACAGCCTGGGTGTAATGATTTGGTGCTTGTCAAATTATGCTGTTCTTGTTCTAGCTTCGGTTGAAGGCACAAGTGTTGCATTTATTCTGATGCTGACGTGCTTGTCGATTGTTTGTATGACTATGTTTTTAATCCTTGTTCCATTCGTTTCAAGTATTGCGATAAACTCCCGGAAATTAAATGATGTCCTCACAGAACATTTATTAAGTAAACTTGGAAGGCGGTATGCAGGTACGTTGATACGTGCTAAAATTTCAACTCCATGTTTTAGTTTTACTGGTACCAACTTTTTCGCCTTGCTGGGCATTCCGCTGGAAATCACGATGAATCTGCTACTGGCGTTTCCAGTTAAGATTTAGGCACAAAACAGAATCGTTAATATGGGTTGCAATGTTTTTCGTGTTTTTGTTACATGTCACATGAGTAGTAGGTCATTTAATCTAGGTATAAAATCCTGTATGTATATCTCATAAGATTTGTAATAAAATTTTTGAATGGACAAGGAGTTTAAGTGCTAGATTATGTGTGGCAATATCAATCTTCATTACAAGAATCAACTCAAATTTCACCGACCGTAAGAGGACCGTGTATAATCACGGGCAGTGTTCGGACTTTGGCGGCAATATTGGTATTTTACCATTGACTGCTTATAAACGGCAATAATGATTAGTACTATTTGACAATATTTCCCCATATGAAATGCATGGCTATTCAACATGGATAGGCAATGGCATAGGCAACTATATTTTCCTTTCGGCAGGAAATTGTATGAATTCAAAGATTTTAAAGTATCACATAGGACTTAAAATTAGTCTCTTGTTCTATAAAACATTTATATTGCTCTATTTAATTAAAATCACAATATTTTGAGTTGGTCAATGTATTATTGTTTCTCTTCAACACCATTTGTTTCCTAGTTTCCGGAACCAATTTTGCGTTTTTAGTATTTTCTTAAGTAAGATTTTGACGCTGAATCGTGACTAGATTTTCGTGTAAAAACTAAAAACATCAGCTGCCAATTTGGATAAATCAACACCAATGAGCCATCCTATTACCCCACGTATCTTAATCTAAAACTGAGATGGTATTTGTTTGCGAACCAAATGAGTGAGACGTGGTTTTTATTTTGATTAGGATCTCCATCCTTTCAGACACTTCGGAATGTATTTGGTTTGAGATGTAAAAAACTGTTAAGAGTTATTAACCTATTCTCTAATAATTGTGAAAGAGCTATAATGAGTCAAAAATCAATACAATACCCTCATGTGTATTTTATATCGAAACAGGAGTCTTGGTATATGGCCACTTAACGTAGAATACTTATCATTAGAAAGATTTCGTAAATTTTTCACACTGGAAGCAATTCAGCACTTCTATACAATATCACTGAACTTATATTCTTACATGACATACCTAACCTACCTACAATGAAAGAATGTGGTGTGATAAGATCAGACTTTTTCTTCGGAAGGAAAAAGCAAATTAAAAAAATATAAAAGCACGTCTTGAAATCAATCGTTAAAATCGTTTCTGACTGTCAAAACTTGAATTGTAGAACACCATTGTGTAAACGTTTTACTATTAAATAGCATTTAGTCGAAACAAATGCTTACAATGACTGAAATACGCTTCTTTCTTGTGTTAAAGAGTTGTAATTTTCAAAGCGTCTACATTCTGAGTTTGCAAACTTAAGCTCATGTAAATCTAGTATTATATGATAATTAAATGACATCAACATGTTAATGCCCATTTCAGCTACACATTACATGCTTTTGTTCAATTCACAATTTGTGTATACTTTCATTACAGGAAAAATACAAGAAACTATAAACAAAAAAATTATTATGTGATAAATTTAAAATTCTTCACAGTCTGCCAAACCTTAACGGGTTAAACTTCTTACCATGCTACTGGGAAAAAATATTCTCAGGACGAAGTACATTTTGCAGCACGGAAGTTACGTCTGAGCAAACGTCATCCCGTTAAATTTAGGCATTGAAACCGTCCGCCATTTCCATTTTAAGTGATTTGATTGAAGACTAAATAGTACATTCGACGATTGAATTTCTATATCATTTGGGTTCTACTTATTACTCCTCACTAATACATTTTTCCACATTTTAAATACCACTAAAAGTCACCAAAAATACCATGATCGTCAAAACTGATACCACTCGAATCGTCGTGCCACCAGTCGCGCCCACACTCTGCTGGCACCATAAACTCGTTTTCATGTTATTTCTTATCAATCATTCCTGATGAAGTTATCAGCTCGATAACGAAAGCTCGAATAAATATTTTTCAACAATTTCATCGATAACCCGAAAACACATTATTATTAAACTTTTAACTAGGTTTTAAACACTCTTTGCAAACCAGACAGTTGCTAGTTCATTCACTTACTTTCATTCTACAGGAGCGGTTCAGCATTTCCAGAGCCGTATATTCATCTTAAGTTAACCATTGTTAACGAAAATTTGTAACATCCGCTCAGTATTTCTTTCAGTAGTTTGGAAGAAATATAAATAACCTAATTTCTAGGGTGTATTAGTACTATAAATTAAAACTGTGGAACAAGAGGCTCATAATTTACTCAATATTTACTAAAACCTTAGACCTAGTTTAAGTTTTCAATATTACCCTTTATATGGCAGAAGCAACATGTTGGTGTACGAAAATATTGCAAATTATGTTGGTTACTACTTGTCTGCCAAAAAATACTACTGTTCGTCACTATTTATACTGGAAACCACTCCACTTCCAAAGCTGACGGCTTGCAACGAAAAGAGACATGTACAAAAAATATTGTTCAAGGGAGCCGTTTACACCTCAATCGTTGTACTACTTTGGGTTCAAATTTTCTTCGCCCCAAAAGCGAGTCAATTCCATCAACAGTCGAGAGTTTAATTGTTGTCACCGGAATGACATTAGGTGCACACGAGCTCACCCAGCTAAGAACAAGGAAAATAGCAGCTGAATTGTTCAACTTTTTCTTGCAGTTTGAGCGCCAAAACTTAAAAGGTAGTAACTAAAAACCAATAAATAAATAAATTCGACTAAACCTTAATAATACTACATTTTATTCTTCTATCCCAGCTTGGCATTACACCCGCGCTAAACACAAAATATTAACACGGATCGAAAAAACTCTCCTCCAGCTAGGTTTTGGTTGCTTAGCTGCATGTCCTCCAGTTATGGGACCTTTGGTTTGTATTCTACACTGGTTTAATCCTTGCAGTTCCGGAACGTTCGGTTGGATGCTGATGCCAGAATGTTACCAGGGAACCGAGAAACGGAGTAAAATCTCTCTGATTTATTTAGCCATTTCAAATATTATCCTTTGCTGGTTAATTATAGATATAGTAGGGCGAGCTTGTTTTCAGGTTTGTGTTATTTCCTTCACACAGTGCTGTTGTTTGATTTGTTACATGCGCTTTATCTCAAACACCATACAACCAGCAAATTCAGCCTTAGTTAAGGTATACAGACAGCTTCAAATTCTTGAAGGGGTTTACAACACGCTGAGGCAGAAAGCTTTGGTATCATTCATTTTGACAATGACCTTTGTCGTGATTTTCAGCAGTTATGCATTACTTGGCGTTTCTAAAATTTTGTCAACAGTTCAGATTTTGTTTTTTGGGTATGTGTTTGCACTCACTGCTTTTTGCTTGGTTTTGCTAACCACCGTTTATGGAAATGTACACACAAGGTCCAAAGTTTTCCTAAAGGTTATGAAAGAAACATTTGTACCAAAAGGTAATAGACTCGACAGGAAATATTGTGAGAAATGTGTTGCATCCTTCCCAGTGTTGAAAGCTAAATTGGGAGAAAATAATTTCGTCGAGAAAATGACACCAATTATTTTACTCCAGTTTTGCATCAGCCAAACGATATCTTTGCTTTTGCTGGAATTGTAGGCACATTCCATTGTATACTCGGGCTGAAAGTCTATTAATTAGTTGATTGCTGTTCAGCAAAACTTAATTTATGGTATTAATATTTTTCCAAACGTGATTACTACATTAACAAGCTTAAATTTATTCAAGTTTCAAATTTTTTGAAGAAAGTAGATGCTGCGCTGTCTACCGAAGGCCGTTTTTATATACCCAAACTGTCTTGGCAAAAAAGTGGTTCACTTTATTACAAAAATTTTGTAGAAAGTGGAACGACATGTTTTTGTACTCATTCAAATCCTCATTAGTTTTTCGGTTGGGACACATGAATGTAGGAATTGTCTACAGGAGAATGTAGTTATAAAACCTAACGAGAGTAATCGTTGTCGTGGTTTCATACGTGTCTTCACTCGTAAATTAAATTAAAATATTAAGTAAATTTTAAAGTGATTGATAACATTTGGAAAAAACCAATTTCTTCGAATCCGATATTATGTATTTCAGAGCAATAATTCTCTACCATAATAATTTTACTTCAAACCATAATTTATGTTAATGCTTTAAAAAATTTCTTCAGCGACATAATTTTGAAGCATATTTGAAAGGATAGCTATATTTTTATAATATGTATGTATGCTTTTGTAATGTAGTACCCCGAAACATAAAAAGTTAAGGTACCTAAATAACGAGAATTGAATATTTTTCAAAGTTTGGTTTACCCTTTTCGTGTCCTAAATAAATATGTTTAAAATGAAGTTTTAATAATTCATAGCTTGATATAGATACCATGACAGGATATCAGTCTGAATTTTCCTTCTGCGCTTCATTTAAAGTAACCGCACAAGACTGAGGACGTTTAAACCTTTTCAAACTATTTCAAATATTAAAATGGGTACTGATTTCCAATGGTTTGCGTTTAAAATCCCATTTCAGCTCTACGACTCCAAACTTCCATTTCCTTTTAAATGGATCCCTCAGACCACAAAACTGTCTCCATATCCCACCCCTGATCAAAAGTTTGGTGAAAATTTGAAGCAAAAAACGTGGATCTGGAGCGGTCCAGCAATTTTTGGATTATGTTTTTACTATGTATAAAACACACCCAAGTTGTTTTAAATCTCGACATTCAAGAGCAACAAAGCGTTATTCTTGTAAATATTTGAATGATGACTGAAAGCAACGCACGTAG
>LJIJ01001432.1:0-44541 GCA_001718145.1 Orchesella cincta
GAAGGACCTGAAATCATCCACAGGCACAAGGTAAAACCTGTTACTCAATTAAATAGTAAAAAAGTATTGTTGTTTCAATTTTCTTTGATTTCAGTTCCATGAGTTAGCTGTGACCAATGAAAATAAAGAATTGAAAATGCGCACAAAATGTGCTTGGGCGACGTCGTAGTAAAAACTTTAACCAATCTATTGTCTGAAACACGAATTTCAGGTCGTGGAACTTTTAATCATGTGGAATATCCCTTTAGCATCTCTGGTGAGCAATTTTCGTAATAGAAAGATCAGCATGAAAGAGGCCAATATTTTAAACGCCACTTTCTTAATGTTATCCATTAGGAATGAATGTTAGTGCCTGTGTATCCACTAGCGGAATTCGAGGGATCGTCTAAAATACTCAAAATATTTGGAAGGATCATCCAGCAGTGTATAGATATGGTCTTTACGTGCACCTTTATCTTTGGAATGAACCGATTGTAAAAATGAAGCACTGTTCGCGAACCCTGTGCGGTTCTTGATATTACTCGTACCTCTTGAACAAAACGCCTTTTGCCAGATTGCTGTATCATCAACTGCCAGGACGAGGACTGACAGCCTAACCCGATATACATTCGTGAAATATGTTGACAGCGCTAGATAATGATGCAATTTTGAAAACACAAATTGAAGCTAAAATACTTATGTAACGCTCTAGACTTATCTACAAAATTGAAATATGATGAGACACACACGTCATACCATTTCCGCCAGCCACATGCTAAGAATTTAAATGTGTATCATTACTGCTACTAAAGCTAATTTTCTAACTACATACTTCAGCCTAACAGGCAATGTAATTCGCGCCATGCCATACACCAATCCGGTAATGAAGCGAGATTCTCAATCAAACAGAATTGAGATGAAGGTATCATGCGAGCGAAGTATAGCGTCAACCTTATTGCTGACATACATATTATGCGGTCGTGTTTATAAACACAAAGGAAATGCAAAGAGGAGGTTGCATTTGAGTCTCCTTCGCAACTGCGACTCTCCCTAACGTACAAACAATTACATTCAATTTGGAAGAGCTCAGTTGCACTGGCCCTGGTCCGTGCTTCTTTCCAATCCTGGACCAACATGCGACAGCTTTAATATCTGAACACAATGTTGGATCTTGTACTTCCGTTTATCCCACATTGACCTGCGTTGGCACGAGATTTTAACTCTTGTCTCTTTATGAGAAAATGCTCAACATCCTGAAGAGGTAAAATTTTAAAATTTTATTACGCTAGAAACAGTACCCTCTGAAATAATTAATTAACAATACGTTTTGGCACCCGCTAGTAACCCAAAGAAGCTTTTAGCATCATCGATTTATCAGGAACTACTGAAAAAGTCACCAGAAGAAGCCAGCAATTGATTAAAAAAAACACAACCCTAAAACAACTGCAAGTCGAAAAAAAAAAAAAAAATCAAAACATTAAAAAATCCGCACGCCTACCACTTCACCCTCAAACTCGACCTTCAGCCAAGTCTTCCCTTCCCACGCACCCCCCGACCTCACTCCCCCCAACCTCCTCGCCAAAACAATCACAAGCCACCCACAACCTCTACAAAAAAAAAACAATATATATCAACAAAAAAAAAAACCACATATCTACTACACCTGTACACAATTGAACGTCCAATCTCATAAATCGAAAAAAACAACCACTGATTTGCATTGAACATTATATGGAGACTCTGATAATCGGTGCGGCCCAAGTTTACACGAGCCATTCCATCAGTCGAGAGTTGATGCTTGTGTGTGTATATATCTATTGTTGTTCTCCATTTACAATGATGCGTTAATAATATGCTATTGCCATTATTATAATTAACGTAGCCAAGTATTAATTTGTCTTATATCCTCACATACCTATAAATTTATGTAAAGCCCCTGCATTGGTACTGCACGAAATACTAAGATTTGTATACACCACTAATTAAATATATATATTTACTTGACGTATCATATTCAAAAATTGATGTTTCACACTCTTGCTCCGGGATTTCAATCATGTTGAGAAAGTTACTTTAAATTCTTTTGTCTAGGTGATGACTCAGTTCAATGAACTGTAATCGCCAACAACAATTTTGCCTACTCTGTGAAATCCATATGTATTCAGTTAATTTGGTGCCTTTCTGGCTATTGCCTTGAATTTATTTATTTATTTATGTTTACTATACGAACAAATTGAAAACGTACACACAAAGCGTGGTAAGCCTCCATACCTACGGTTTGCTTGATAAACTATTGTTGATTATCATGAATGAGTCAGGTTGGTTCCAAAGTACGACCTGATCCGTGCTGGAACTTAATCGTTGTGCCTGCTCCGTCGCCTTGTTTACTCTTTCATGACCGCATACATTGAAAAATTTGTGTCAAATTTGCACATGCTCATTCCTAATGCAAAAATTATATTTTACTACTGCTTGTCAATTTGATCTACTTCATCAAAAGCACTGAGCTGTTTCAGTTTTAATAATTTTATTTTGCGTTAAAGATATTTCCTTGTAAAATTTTAATTGTCCTGCTTTTTTCGTATTTAGCAGTCAAATCCCAAAAATGCCGATCAATACAACTTGTTAACACTAATGTTGCTCTTCTATATTTTCTATTAAATTCCATTTATACACTATATGGTTTCCACTACTACCGTTTCCACAAACATTCCCCAAGTTTACAAAGATTCACAATTGCTATAATAAATACGCTCTACAATTATATAATATACATAATCTATCAGATAACCTATTCATTAATTTCTTACGTGAGTAAAAGATTCGTGATCTTTTCATCTCCGCATTCTGCGAGGTGGTCGGGATACCTATTCAGTTCCACAAACGCTTAATGCCTGCAATGAACCTAAAGCAAAATTTTGATATGATTAGGTTAAAAGTATATATCAGTAGTGAGTTTCAATTAAATCAATAAAACATTTCTGGAATTCGAGTTTTATTGTTGATAAGTCAGCAAGTCAAAAGATGTAAATCTCAAGGTCTGAAAATCTGGGGTAATGTGAGACGTCACAACTAGAAAGACTGAAACATAATTTATTGTCTCAAACTAAAATAATGTGCTTTAACTTGGTTCACAACTAATTTAGCCGTATTCCAGGGGAGAGACTGAAAAAATTGTGTCAAAATCGGATTTATAGCTTCCGAGATATTTGCAATTATGTAACTTTAATGTTATACAACACTCCAGACACTTTGGCTTGGCTGGGTCGAATTATGCTAATATCGGTTTATAGCCTCAGGATTTTTGGGAGTCCCCGAAATTGGGAAAGCAAGTTTTTAGACCCAAAATTTTTATTTCACGCCGCATTTATTTTAAGAACTTGTAAAAAGTAAGCCAATTAAATGAAACACTAGAAAAATTCAGGAGTTGTGAGACATTTGCGAAAAACTAGACGAAAATTGACAGAAATTAGCCAAAATTTGACGAAGCATTTACGAGTAACTAGTCAAAATCAGAGAGAACTTACCCAATGTTTTGTAAAAAAAATTATTGAAATCTGAAAAAACTTAGTGAATTATGTAGAAGAGAATTCAGCTTAGAATGGAGAGAATTTATCCCAAAATTAGCAACATTCGACAGGATTCAGCCAACATTTTGCGAGAATTTATCCCAAATTTGAGAGAATTTTTCCCAAAATTAGCAATATTCGACAGGATTCAGACAAAATTTTGCGAGAATTTATCCTAAAATTAGCAATATTCGACAGGATTCAGCCAAAATTTTGCGAGAATTTATCCCAAAATTAGCGAATTTTGCAAGAATTTATCCCAAATTTGAGAGAATTCCTCCCAAAATTAGCGAATTTTGCAAGAATTTATATCAAAATTAGCAAGAATTTATCCCAAATTTAAAGGAATTTACTCCCAAAATTAGCGAATTTTGCAAGAATTTATCCCCAAAATTAGCAAGAATTTATCCCAAATTTGAGGAATTTTCCCCCAAAATTAGCGAATTTTGCAAGAATTTATCCCAAATTTAGCCAATTTTGAGAGAAATTTGTTAAATATACCCTATTTAGATTGAGATTTGATTGTTAAAATTTAATTTAACCTGAATCTCCTAGTTGGTTTAGGATATGAGAAATTATACCCTCAGGCAACGCTTTGCGTTCATTTACGGTAAGATAATTGAAAAATTTATTCCATAAGCCAACGCTTTGCACTGGCTTAGGGTATGAGAAATGAGAAATTATATTCTCAAGCAACGGTTTTAGTTCATTTGCGGTATGATAAATGGGAAATTATACCCCAAGCCAACGCTTGGCGCTGTGCAAGGGTATAAGCAACGCTTCGCGTTGGCTGGGGGTATGATTTTTTCGATTTTCTCGTTAGGGTATAAGCCATACCTGGCGGATTGAGGTGACCACGTATGGAGTAGTGATAAAATATCTTATAAAACAAGAGTTATGAAGTAATTTATATGATTCCGACCTGAGGTACCCAGTGATTAGCAACCACGAGCCAGTGGATGTTCACACCAGCCAATCAGAGGCCAGTGGACTCTCACAAGACCACACAAGATGCAGGAAATGCCTGGCTGATTGCACGATGCCCCACGACGGGAAAATTAACGTACCACTATATCTCTTGTTTTATAAGAGGTTGTTTACATTACTCTATGCGTTTTATGAAACAGTTTTCAGAAATGTTATGAACATTTTTACTTAAGATAGCGTTTCGTGATTGTTGAATTGAATTTTAGCTATAATTTTTGACAATTGAATATTTTCATTTCGAATTCTATTTCATAATTTGCAGGTCGTATAAAACCTGAGACAACACAATCCACATATCAGTTGTAATTATTTGTGTAGTAGAAGGGATATTTCGGAAAACGAACGAATATTTGATTTTAAAATCGATTGCGTTTAAACTTGTATTGATTTATAAGGCAAACCTTTTAAAAGGAATTTCAGACATGTTTGCAGCCACTTTTCATCAGCGAGAGGCAGACTTTTCTACACTTACTATTTTTCCAGTAGTCGTTATCCAACAATAACCCGACCTTCAAAATCTTACATGCGCAAGTGCTGCAACAATTCAAACAAAATATTCTTGCTATTCGGGAACAAATGTGAATTGAATTGAAATGTGAATGGCACAAAAACTACACGTGGATGTTCACGACACTTATTTTATTGAAATTGTCATTTAATGTGGAATCAACAAATACCACAAAATCGATATGTAAAAATATTGCGTGCATTTACGTTTCATTTCTGTCTAACATATGACTCGCTTTCTAGATTATACTACTTTTGCTTACATTATCAGATTGACAACTTTCGTCTATAATTAAATTAAAAGCAAATTGGCGATTCTGCCAAAACAGAAATCAAGCATGTGTATTGGAGTGGGCCTATCCGCAAAATTCACCTCTCCAATCTTAACCCTGAGCACACGAAATGACTTTAAGTATTTATAGGCGAGCTTTCTTTGACTATAGCGATTTCTCAGTAATCTTGGTAATACAGATTCCTTCGTAAATTGTATTGTTGACAGCGACTCTTCATGAACTTGTGCGAAAGACCCCAATCCGACAACAATTGCCAGGCAAGCATCCAGAAATACATTTGAATAGAAAAGCAGTTGAGGAATGGATATCCCTGTCTCTCCAGAACTCAAGTAAACGAGAGCATACAGACTGACACTGAAAGCTAGCAGTTCCATGGCAACAACTGCAGGAATTATTACATCTTCTTGAATCATGTTGTAGAATCTGACAAGAATTTGAAGTTGTTTGAATTTTAGTAGCTCACTCAACTCAAACTTTGGTTGGTTGATAGAATTCCGGAGTGTCTTGAGATATTGACGAAAGCAGCAACTTTGAAGGTAAAAAAGTTGACCAGCTTCAAACATACACGTGCAAGCCAAATCGCCGAGAAGCCAGGAGGAGAATAGTATCTGAGCTGCAAGCTGAATGAGCGATAAAAAGGACCAACGGGTGACAGTCTCCTCTGCGCATTCGTGGATGAAATTGAAGAATAACAAGGCTGAGTTGCATGGGTTCATCCAGCGCTGGAGTGCATAGGAAAATCCAAGAACTGGCGAAGCTCCCATGGCACACAGCTGAACAAATAAAATCAACAATTTTTCCTTTTTTGCAAGATATTCGTACTGTCCTGGCTTCATATCTCTTTCATACTTTTGTAGAAAGAGTAGCAGCTCCGCCACAAAATGACGTTTTTGTACAAACACTGTTTTGCACACGATGAAGCCGAGAATTATAGTGAAATACAGCATGGATTCCATAATCGTAGGGAAGGGTTCCTTGAAAAGATTCTTTAATAGTTGGAAGCAAAGAATAGCTATGAAAATGTAAGAGATACGAAGCTTTCTCCATTGCCAAACAAGCTGGTTTGTGGGGCAAGGTGAAACAACGTGTATTTCTTTCGTTGCAACAATAATTATGGGCGTGTCACCAAAAACCTGGAGAAGCCTTAAATTGAGCCTCAAGCCCTGCAGTAAATTTTCATGGACCAACATGGCTACGACTGATTCAATTACCTTTCTTCAAAACTCATCTATAAACACTGAGGTGAAGGCTTAATTGCTGTGAAGCATTTTAGTTCGAGATTTCACGTAAAAATACTATAATGTCTATGAATTTAAAGTACTTGTCGTCTATCAACAGTTTCGAATAATAAACACTCGAGAACTCAAAGATATACGATACGAATAGAAATTCTCTTGTTGACAGTTTGATAGCGGAGGTAAATATTTAAGTGGAGCCTAAGCGTTGTTTTTGACGACGACGGCTCTAAATTTCCACAATTTATTTATGGGGATTCGAGCTACACGGTGGGAGTTTGATTTTGATAATGTATGACGTAGACATGTTCGGCGTTCCTTTGAATTTTACGATTTCGGTAGGATGTACACAGCATTCTACTTCTCATGTTTTTGTATACTTGATGGAACTCAACTACTAAAAAAATTTTCAAGGAAAGGCAAATACTCAATTTTAACGGAAATGTGATAAAATTTCACTCACGTTTAGTGGTGGTTGAGTTAGAACAAATTTCTCATTTTCCATATTCCTAACCACATGTTTGAAGTTATGATTACAACGCATTCAATTTTTACTACTTTTTCGAACATGGAAATCACAAGAAGCCTTTGCGCTACAATGATACTTTCATATTGCAAACTCAAATAGCATGTAATGGCATAAATATAAATGAAATATCGATAGCTGCAAAATCAAACGGTTCAAGATCGAATTCTAGAATGGTTTAGCCCAAATTTACCCAACCTTGTGACAGTGTCAAGCAGTCAGTAATTATGAGTAGCAGTTTTTAAGGGTTCTATATATTTTTTGAAGTTGTTGCGATAGTCGTGCAAGTAATGATAAATGGAAACCAACAGAAAACAAATTTATAATAGTTTTGTCTGTTTACTTCAAAATAAATACAATATAACAAAACCCGGCAACTTGTTTTTATTCTAACATTTTACTACGCTTTTCATTGGTTCTTGCAACCACCTTGCTTGGCATGAATGATCTACACATACGTATAAGATAATGGCAATATGTTGAATAAAAAAAGACAAAGCTTATTTCAACCAATTAACATACGCAAAAACGTAATGGTGGATTACAACTATGTATAGTTAAGATCGAGTAGAGAACAATTACTTCATTAAACTTTAACCATCTTATGAACATTACTACATAAATGATTCATTCGTAGTCAACGTTTATAGTAGTTAGAGGCATCGATAATCTAACATATAGATCGCAAGCGCACTTTGCACTTACGAATCCAGGCGATACTGAAATTTTGTTCATTTGAACCTGTATACATCAGTATGTTCATGAATGCAGTGGTGTTTGTAGTTATAGCCGTAGGGTTATCAGCTTTGGATTCCAGTGACAATACCAAAATGGGTGAGATTTTAGATGCTATATTAACAATCACAAGAACGGCTCAGTTTAGTAATAAAAATGACAATTTATAATGTGACTCAACTTGAGGCACATCACCAGATTGCGATCGGACTATCGGTGAATTGATTCCGAATTCATCTAACCCTCAGGCTTTTATTAGATGCACACCAAATGGTCCGGTTCTTATGCAATGTCCTATGAATACAATGTTTGCTGCAGCATCAAGCAGGTACGAATTATATAATTGTAGATATGAACTATTCGTATAAATACAACGTTTATTTTTATTACAATTGTAGATGTGCTTACCCACTTATGTACTAATTGAAAATAAAATCACATTATCATCCTTCATCAAAAAATGCTTCAGTTACGAATTATGTTGGTGTTGCGTCACATAAGGACTTCTGTTATATTCCATAAGCCAAGCTACCTTTTTATTTTTGTATGATATTAGACTTTGCATTCTCATTTACAATGTATCGATGTTCAGAGCTCTGTTCTTCTCAACTAATTATGTATTAATTCATGCTCATGTTTTTGCTGTGACTATGCCTAAAGGTCTAGCTTTTCATGAAGTTATAAAAAGGCCATGTTTCTCATTACTCTTGGTCCATTTCTCCGTTCACGATTCTACCTTAAACGACTCTCCGTTTTACTATTTAACTTTGGCCATTTATTTATCCTCTATGATTCAAGTAATACAAGTCTCAATTCAAATCACTTTAAAATGACAGTAGTAAAATCATTCAAGTTTCAAGTTGCCCATCAATCGCTCTGTGTCAATCTACGCACATTAATTTCTCCCAAGTATCATCATCCATATACTAAACCTCAACTCCACATAAAACTCCAACGTCACAAAAACTTAGCTCCAGCATATAACGTACCGCTCAGTTGGCGTGACCGCATTGTTTTTCGGGTAAATCCTACGTCGTTTGTTCAGCCTAACCCAAGAAAAATGTTTGTTACTGGAATGGAATTTAGGGGCTAAATCTACCATGTACATTTATTACCAATTGTAATTCTAATTAGATGTGAATATACTACTTGATACTTGAATTCGTAATATGAAATTTAACCGTAATGTGCAAAGTTTGCAAGGTCTGCAAAAACATTCAGACGCAGTTAACTATAGAAAGATACTCTGACACGCAAAACGAACATAATTGCAATTTTGCAAGCAATGATAATAAAATTTGTATTGAATGCATGCAAAAAGGTAGGACGCCACCGCAGGGAAATGAAAGGGTGTACTTGAAATCTTGTCATAAATCTTCAAGCCACTAGTCATTAGTTACTTTATAAATTCATGAAATACAGGGTCATCCATATAGAACCGACATTTCTCATACTGCAAACACAACGCATATGTAATGTAATTTTAGCCAATCTCTAGAAATTTTTAAATGCCTAAAATCATTCATATCCAACTCAAAATTTTGCTTTATTTTTTTTACATAGCACGTTAAATCACAACTTTATTTAATACATATTTAAATATATTTAAAGTTTAACAAATTTATTTATCCAACGCTCAACAGAGCAAACATCTCATTATCCGTTTGCAGCATCTGTTTAAACTACAAATGGCTTTTAAAATCGAACGTCAGTGCTTCCACAAAAGAACTGCATTTAAAATAGCATGTCCGTAGTCCCCCGACGTTAATTGATTCCTTTCCCATTCTAACTTTAAAAAATCAAAACTCTGTCCATTCCAAACCAATGTTTTGGCATTATTTTTAATTGTCAGGTCCAGCAACTTGTCTACCGCGTCTGGTATCTTCTGAGAGCCTCTCGCTGATGTCAAGTTGTTCACCACATGTCCAGAAAATACGCTGAGAGCCTGGTTACCACTGGTTAGTTTCCCATCCACGACCTAAATATAGTATGTTTATAATCAGTTTTTACTTTTATCGATTTAGGATAAAGTAGAAACTAATTAACCACCCTTGTTCCCTTCCCTCCCCAAACAACATCTGCAAAAAATAATCTAAGCGTGTATTCTCCATCTTCGTAGACTGGAACTTATACAGTTATCCCCATCGCATCTTCTCTTTGACCTGTATAAAGGGGACGATCTTTTTCCTTTATTTTTGCTGGGTATTTGCCTTTGCGTGCGGCCACCACATCTCTTGAGTGGCATCTCTTATCTTTGGTGCCTCTATTAGCCATGTACCAGTTTCCATCAGAATCCTCAGTAGAAATCCCACATAAATTAAGTGCGAAACGGCCAGCTGAACCATTTTTTAGTGTTAATTGCCGTTTAAGATTTAATACTGTTATGGATATAGAATAAAAACCAAACCTCGAAAAGATCCGCCACATCCGTTTGTATTGTAGTCCCAAACACATCCATAAGCAAAGCACATGGTTTCATCATCGATGTTGACACACTTGAAAAAACAATCTTTTGCGTCATCTTTAGAAACGTAACACTGTTTGTCACTAAAGCAGTAGTACCATCCTTGAAGTCTACATTTATCCGGTTTGCCGTCATATTGGGCAGTACCTAGACAATAATACGATTAATTTTGCTTAAAGTTACGCTATATACACCCCAACGTAAATTTATTACTTGTTGTGGTCATGCCAGATCTTCCACTTAACATGACATCAGGCCTACGTGTGATGGCCTTCTGTTTTACTGTTAAATAACGGTTAAAATATTAAGTGAATTAAATTTTAAAAAATTGAATTAAATATTTTTTAAAACCTACCTGGTGCATAAGAAAATACGCTCCCTAAATTAAAAACGGAATATAAATGTATAATACTTCCATGTTTATTTTTATGATTGTCAGTAAATTCGCTTACACATTGGTGTGGCTCCAACTTGAAGAAATAGATGTAGTACCATCAGCCAGGCCAGTATCATAGTAACTTCTTGACAGGTATTTGTGTACACGAAGTTCAAAATTGGAACCAAATTATAAGTAAATGTTTGAGGTATGTATTGTCTCTAATTTTAACCAAAACAAATTCTTGCACGATAAAGTGAAATTCTGTCGCTATTTGCAGATGCAGTAAAATCCGTACTTAATAAGTGAGATGTAATGTCAGGCGTCAGTAATTACTGTAATTTATTCGTCGGTGAATGTTTAATGCATAAAATTCCTGACGTAACGTAAGCTTCATTCTATCGAGACCTAGTTAGTAATTTCCTTTATACAAACATGACACCACTAGTTTCCGACCCGTCCATTAGTATTTTTATTGATAAACACTACCGACTTATCAGGTGATCATTCTGTTTTCCGAATTCATATAATGGTGCTGATTATAATCGAAAACGCCTTCAAACCAATGTAATGTATAGCAACAAAGGCAAAGAACTTCAAAAATTATTCCGCAAATGTAATCAACAATTTATCACACAGCTAGTTGTTGCGCCATAGGAATTTATTGTTCGTACTCGTTCAAAACTTCAAAGCATCGAATTTAAGACAATCTATCTTTCCATAGAGTGAATCCAAATTTATTCAGTTATGGTTAAAATTATTAATTTCCAAAGGCCAACCTTGGTCGAACTAAATGCGACATGCAATTTACACGATGACGCACTAAATCTGCCATAAATGGTGGCATGTAAGTTAAGCATTTTTTACGCCAATGCCTACCAAAAAGGACGAAACGTTATTGCATTTTAACTGCTATGGAACAGCTCATTGTAAATCAAAGTGTTATTGGCAAATTAATAAGCTTACAGTCTGGCAGCAGCAAAAATAACTCAAGTTAAATTTTGGTATAATTTATAGCATCTTTACAAAGCAGCATTCACCCATCAATCCCAAGTGTGACCGACGTTTTTTAACTTGAAGCAGACATGAAAATAACTGTGTTCCTATTGGTTCTTAATCTACTTGCATTTAAATGCAAGGCAGACGGTGATCCAGGTAAATTTCTAGGTTTAAATTCTGAATAAACATTTCATGCATACATTTAACCACTGTATATAATTATACCAACACAGAAGATGCCACAAAGGACTGTGTTAATGGAGAAAGGAAAGCTAACCCCCTCGCATCGAATATGTACTTCCTTTGTGTTGAAGGAGGGTTTATGGGATGGATTGCCCAGAGGGCCACATGTATATGGCTGAAATACAAAGGTACGATATTTAAATCTACATTGTATGAACGGAAAGGGGTAAAATACTTTTTGTTTTCTATACTGATGCAGGTGTGTTCACCACCATAGACCTTCGCACGCTAACATTTTAATGACAGGAAAGTAAGTGATGTCCTAAATCCAAATGATGCAATGAAGATAATAAAATGAATAAAAAATATTTTTGATATTAAATCTGAAGTTAATAATGTTAATATTAAATAAAGCATGATTCTAGAGGAAATTTTCGAATGATTAAAAATTATTTGAAGACGTAATTTGTTTCATAATATTTTTACTACAAAGTATTAATTTCCATCGTTGCGCATTTATTTTTGCGTTGACTACGTCACGTACATGGCATTGATCCAATGACGCACTAGCACGTGTAATAAAGACGCCTATTAAGAATACGCTGTTAATTAAGCATTACGATTACGCTGTATGTCATTTTTATGGTTATTGGTTTGTTAGGTCTTCTTTTGCGTCTTGTTTAAGGTCAATTGAATATCTTCGAATACCAACCATATACGAATATTCTGTAATTTTTTTAAACCAGTAATTCTAAACCATATAAAGAAGCCCTACAATTTCCAACCAAATCCGAAATGAAAACTCCTGCAATTCTAGTGCTTTTCTTAACTGCCCTCAATATGGAGGCTGGAGTAACTCCAAGTAGGTTTTTATTTAATTCACAATTAAAAATACTAATTCAAGGGTTGTTTTTTAGAAAATTGTTTAATTTTCAATTTCAGATATCATCCCAGACTGCGTCGTCGATGAATTAAGACCAAATCTTGACAACCCTAAAACATTCTTTTCTTGCACTCCCTATGGCCCAGTTTTAATGCAATGCGCAGCTGACTTAGTGTTTAGTGTTGAAGGTAATAGGTGAGCGAATACTACATTTTACAGCGGAATGTCCACATGGTTTAGAAATTTAATTTTGAAATTCCTTCGCAGATGTGAATCCCCACTTGGTTTTTAATCATCCGTCTCAAAAATAAAACATAATAACTTATCGAAAATCTCTGGATTATCATCTAAAAGAAGCATAGCTGAATGTGAAGATAAGAAGCTAAAACGTTGCTCCAAATAAATATTTCCCCCATAACGCTCATTTTTCTAGGCATTAATTATTTTGAATACCCTTGCATACAACTTCATTTAAAATTATGGACCTGCGGACAAAAATCGTTTGGGGATTTTCCACATGTGGAACTAAAAGAACTTGGTTCATTTACCAAAAATATGCCGATTAAAAAAATATGTTATAATAAAAATATACAAAATGCTAAATATATTTAAATTCGCTAAAACTGACCAGAAGCCATCAATACTCACATGTATGTCATATAAAGTAATTACTTACATTCACATCCTACTCAGACTATGGGAAAGTTAGCGAAGTATGTAGGCCAAAGCTTGATAAGATTTTCGATTTATCAATCAACCCTAAACTTCTCGAGCAGTTATGATCAATGATAAACAGTTACACTCAGCTGATAAAACTCATCAAAAATCTAATTAACAAACTTATTATTTCTAGAGTTTAATAGAATGTTTATCAGAATAGTTATCGCGATTACGCAGTCTATTTACTCCAATGCAGGAAGGGTCATTGTATATAAATGGTGGGAAATTGGGTATGAAGGTCTTCTAAAATATTAATTAAGAGTGGTTGTCAACTCCTTTTTATTGATTGGTGTAAATGGCTCACTCCAAAATTGGCATTGCCTAACATTCTTACATTGCATGTTAGCTACGAAACGATTGTAAATTGATTCCACGAGCCATATCACCTATTGGAGATCAATTTCTGAATGCCACCTCAACATAAACTTAAATCTAAGTGGTAAATGGATGGTTGGTAGATGTTTGCTTTCAGAAGCATGAACCCATTATAAGATCTCTTAACAAAGCATTTTTAATTTAGGCAGAGTTTAGCATAAAACATATTCTCAGAAGAATAATGAGTTACTATAATTAAAACAAAATCTGCAAAGCAGCACTTGCGTGACAAATAAACAAAACGTTGCCGATAGCAGCAGACTATCGACCTCAATGACCGAAGCGTGAGTCAATTACTCTACGCATTAAAAATGTCCAGACGTCCAGCCTGAGCAGGTAGGTTGATTTTTAATTAGAATAGCACGTGGAATGGGCGTGCCATCATTTCATTATCTCATTCAAATAGCACTCTGAAGTAGCGGTTTGCCAGTAAATGGTCATTGACGCACGAGTTACACATAAAAGCGTGTAAACCTTTTTGATTAAAAATATGGAAGCAGTTTTACTGCAAATACACCTTGATATTTCAGTATTAATATTTGGTCACTCTAAGTTGAGAAGTGCTTCAGAGAATGTTAACAATTTTTAGCTTAAAATGGAAGAAATGACACAATTGACTTCGTAATAATTATCTTTCTTTCCTTCATATATGTGCGCGAAATGTTGAAATGAGAAACTAGTAGCGATTACCTTTGTGAACTGCACGTACTCGTAATAAATGTAGACAACTCCGTCAAAAATCTAGATCAATACGAAAACAGCTTGAAAACTAATATCGGTTTTTTGAACACGATAAATACGTAATCAGGTACCAAGAAAGCATCAGCGTTTCATACAGCAATATTTCGGATCTTCACAAGCATAGAAATAGGTGCACCCTGGCTCTAATTAAATTCCCGACGACAAGAACTAACAAGATAAGTATCACAGATTTACCTCGATTTTATAAATTTCTTCAGACCTTGGACGGGGTAATTAGGCCAGATGACGGCTACTATATTTTTTCTTTGTACGAAGCTTCCTTGGTGAACGGAATATTAGCCAGTGAGCCTTTCGCTTTGGGTATAAAACACAAGTTGGCATTCGGAGGAAAACCGGGGCAACTCAAAACAACATGCTTTTATTGTAACATGGGCCTGTCTACAATTTCCAACTGGCGTGTTCGTTTGGATGAATCCATTCCAGTTTCAAAATTGTTTCCAGATTTGTTACAGCACTTTCATGGGAAAGTTTTCACAGTAAGCACCGCAACTTTGTCAGTGGCTCCAATGGAACTGTACCAAACTGCCCCAGGAAAGTGGATAAATGCCAGAGGAATCTACAGTACGACGTTGGACCATCTGAGTTATAAATACAATTTCAGCTGTCGCTATGTTCCATCAAGTAGCGGAGGTGGAACAGGACTTCGTCTTGGAAACGGGACTTGGATTGGTGTTATTGGAGACATCCTTTCTGGAAATGCAGAAATAGGGATTCCAAACGGCCGCATTTATTCCCGGAATCAAGTGGTTAGCTTCACGTTCCCCCTGAGTTACATCTGGCTTACATTTACTACCAACGTGGCACAACCTCATTATTCCTGGAAAGCCTTCTTCTGGCCATTTCCTCAAGTAGTTTGGGCTTGCATTGGAATGTCTTTAATTGCTTCCTTTCTTGCTCATTTCATCCTACTTAAATTAACCAAGCAATCCGTTTCCGCTGGAAAGATACTTCGATATTTCTTAAAAACTTTGTTGGAACAAGACGAAAGTATTCCAGTGGAATCCCCACTCCATTCCACCCGGATATTTGTGGCATTTTGGCTTCTATTCGCGCTTCTCGTAACTTGTGCGTATCGCTCTAAACTTGTTTCTACTTTGGCATTTCCTTTGATGGACGAGCCTCCAAAGACGTTTGGAGAATTGGCCGAGAGTCCACCCTCATTCGGGATTATACTTCAGTCAATTCGGGAGCAGCTTATAATATACTCAAGTCAAGCACAGATCCCGCATTCCAAGCAGTTTTTAAGAGATTAGAACTGTAGAAGATGTTGTCCGTTGCTTTCAACGCGTGCTGGAATCTCGCTCAGCGTGTATTTCATGGAATTTAGTTGTGGATTATGCTTTTCATAAAAATTTTACTGGGAAGTCTAGACAACTTCCATTTAAGAAAGCGGTGGACAAAGGGAGTCTCATTTCAGCAGCAATTGTCACCCTCAAGAGAGTCATTTTCTTAAGTCAGTTTGACAAAGTTATCATGCGTGTTGTAGATATGGGATTAATGGAGAAATGGTGGCAAATGGATTACGACTATTTACATAACAAAAGAAGAGAATGGGAAAAGAGCTTGAACAAAACAAATCTACCTCAACTCAGCGTTGAAAAGGAAAATCAAAATTTATCAATGAAGCATCTTCAGGGAATATTTTATGTATTGTTAGGCGGGTTCATATTTGCCCTTGTGGGGTTTGTCTATGAGTTAGCATCCACAATAAACGGGAAACTAAAGCTTTGAAACGTCTGGAATAAAAAACTCTAATTATTGCAGAAATGAAAATTTGGAGCAGATTGCAACGCTACTAGAGGAAAATATAACTGTTATCGTTCCTAAGACGAATATTATTAACGAATTAAAGAATTACAATAGGTAACTTCTAAAATTTACCATGGAACATTTTATCATTTCTATGTGAGTTAAACGAAAACACATGAAAGAAGTTCAGAGATAATAAATTATTCAAAACAAAGATTTAAGTTTCCTTATAATATAATTTCCTTCCTTTGGCATGGGTTTCGTCAATTCCATGATATTTAATGTATCGTACATATTCATATTGATGGATTTTTGCTCGTAAAAGACTTACGACTTATTTTGCAATAAACTTTTTAATAGCAAATTACAAAGTACCATATTGCCTAAATTCTTTTTTATTGGTTTGATGTTGTGCAAGTGAATGTGCAATAACTTGAAATTTCGTTATATATTACAAAGTTTAAATACAACTGAATAACTCTACTATAATTCTTTTTCAAACATTACTGAACAAATATGCGTAAAATTTGGAGGCTCAGCATGTCGTCGTTTACCATGCGTTCCCGAAAATATATCATTTTCTTTGTGGCAATATTACAAACATTGTTGTACATATTCAACGGTCCCTCTACAACTACTCAAAACGCCAATAAACTAGATATTGGAATCGTGACCTGTGTAGGAAACAAGAGTTCTCTTGCCATCCACCATTCTCAACAGTGGAAGGAGTTGCCAGTTCTTCTAAAATCCATCTATATTTCCGCAAATTTAAATAAAGTGGATAACATCAAGCTCCACGCATTTGTGGACCATTCCGTTTTAAAATCTTCGATTGAACGACTCGTTGAAAGTTACAATGCAAAGTTTCCTGTCAAGGTGGAAGTTGAACTATATTCCGTTTTTGAGACTGTACCTTCAGAACATCACAAATTGTTTGGATTACCTGGAAAATGCAATACAGTTCGGTTATTTTTCCCAGAAGCCCTGACAAACATCAATAAACTTTTGTATTTTGATACTGATACCATTGTGATTGGGAATATTAGCACAATTTGGAAAGCAGGATTTGGACAGATGAATCACAAGCAGTTTGCAGCAGCTGGGAGGAACAATGAAGCGATGGATAAACATTATGGACCTGAGGACAAGTATCATTTTGGGGATATCCCGCATGTGGAACCAAAAGGGGTGAACAGCGGCGTGTTTTTCATGGACTTGAACAAAATGCGGAATTTCGGGTGGACAGAGAAAGTCGTCAAGTTTTATGCGGATTATACCCATTCCAAACACAGGATGAGTGATCAGAGGGTCATTAACATTTTGTTCGCACATTACCCCAATTCCTTGAAGATATTACCTTGCTCCCTTAATTTCATGCATGTTCACTGTGCGAACGGACTAACCTGTAATAACTACGTGGGCGGAGAAATACATGTGTTGCATGGAGCTGGAAGCCAATTTGAGGCTTACTTTGCCCCATTTTTTGCAATTTTCAAGCAGTATTACAAGTTTAATGTTGGTGACGACGTCAAAGTTAAGCTTTTCAAACCGCTAAAGAGGTTCTATAAGTATGCTGGTGGACTGAGATCATGCAACAGGAGAATTTGGAAATATTTGTACAAAAACATTACCACATAGGTTGCAATTCGTATAATTTATTGAATTTTTGTTTAAACATGTATTAATAGAAATTTTCTTTCAGACAAAGCAGTTTATTCCTGTTACAAACACAATGATAACTTATGTACTGGCATAGGCAAAGGTGCTCTAGGTGCAAATACAAAATACTAAATACTCTCGTAGGTTCAAAATACCTTTGTATTTTAAATACATTTGCCAATACATAGCCGAAAATACAAGATAAAAAATACTGTATTGGAAATACAGTATTTCATACACAAAATACATTTCATGAAAAATGTCTAGAAAGTCTGTAATTGTCTTTTAACAGTGTTAACAATACAAATTTAATGCTCGTCCATCAATCAGTTTTTAGAAATTTAACATTTTAACGCAATTAGATAAATTTCTCCTGATTAATTCGCAATGATTATTAACTATTGCTGCCAACAATTAAAAGTGACGTTCCTAACAATGCGTTTATAAAACATGACCTTATATGCTATTAATATTTTAAACATTTTCAAATGAAATTAATCAGGTATGTAGCAAAGTTTAAAATCCCAATTCATTAAATCCCACATAAGAGTTTATGAATAACGCATAAAATGTTCCAGAGAAATTACTCAAATGCAGTAAATCTGTTAGTTAATGTCAATAAAATGATTGATGACAATAAAGTTGGTATTAATTTCAAATAAAGCTACACATGAAGCTTCAATTCTACTCTTGGCAATACAAAAAGTATTTTCAAATGTATTTTGTATTTTAAATGCTGCAAATACAAACGTATTTCAAATACATTGGCTCCCGGATCCAACAAAATACAAAATACAAAAACATTTTTAAAATACGTGTTTTAAATACATGTATTTTGCCCATACCTGCTAATGTAAGCATTTCATGGATTTGAATAATTTATGAGTTAAAGCATTCCGCTGGCAAAAGGAAACATCCGACCTAAAAACCCATTTAAACGATCATTTATCTCAGGCCCGAAACCACCGGGGTTTCCAGTACCTTTATCGCAACACAGGAATTTTGGCAAAACCCCCCAGAAATTTCTACAATTCTCCCAAAAAACTTAAATTTCAATAAAATATCTGTATTTTGGTCTATTTAAAGCAGAAAGTTTTGGATTCTTAGACGTTTTCCTTAAAAATTACAAAATTTAAAATAATTTGAGTTTCCGTAAGTTAATTTTAGGGGTTTTTCTATCTTAAAGCATGGGTCTTAAACCTTGCAAGTGTTCTACTGGCATATTAACATGGACAAAATAGGGCAATACCTAAAGTGTTCTCCCAATTATCCCATTTACCCATGTTAATCCTCAACATGGACAGGATAGGCGAGCTTCTGGTGTTCTCGTGACACTGCCACTCTGCCTCGTGATGCTTCAAAGTTTTGGTTAATTCAAGGGGCCGGAAATTTTTTGGCTCCCAGACCGCCCTGATTTTAAGTCGTGGTTGCGGATCTGATTTATCTGGAATATGGAATATCCAAACGTTTTGTTTATCTCAAGCGTAAGTTCCTGCTTCAAACTTACAAACAATATCAATATTGTTAATATTCAACAGGATGTAGTAGGGTAATCAATGTTTGTTCAAATTTTCCATGTATTTGGGTTCCATTGAGACAATAAAACGATGTTGATGTTCAAAACTGTGGAATATTGGTTACCTGCGTTCAAACATATTCTTTCTACAACCAACGAAAGTTTCCTTATTTGCGCGCAAAGGACCAGAACTGCGTAGGGATTATCAGAAATGTTGCATCAAGTTTGATAACGTTTATCTTGAAGACGGCTTCCGCAATTACGGGGTTCTGCATATCATCTGAAAGGTAAAGCGTTTGGCTACTCGCTGATGAGTTAGTTATAGTAGTAGTAATTTGCTGTGCATACCTACAGCTCGTAACATTACTGACTATGTTGTTCACTTAGCAAAATAATCGGGAGCTGTTGAAGTTACTTTATTAAAGGGCCCTTTCTGCTTCTTTAATTTGAAATGAGCTAAAGAAATGGATGGTGGAGATGCATAAACACACACCGGTCTACTACTACTTGGTGTTCACAGCAATTACAAAGTAGTGACCTCGTACAAGAAAACATGCCAATCCTTTAATGAAATGCTTATGCAAACATAAAATTCTTGTTTTCTGGTACCAGACAAGTGTTTTTATTACAAATTTTTCTACACAGGTACTATATTAACAAGACAAGCGTATGTTAAAAAAAGGATAAGATACAAGTACCACTCAGGAGCTTGTTCGCAAATCGGAATGGAAGTTTGAAATTTTTATGAAAATCGGAGTGATGGAGTTGCTTTACAAAAATTCAAATATACCACCAGTGTGAACTGCTCATAATCGCTTGAATCTAAAAAAGATTGCGTGCTTAAATATTTGGAGGTGAAAACGTGTTCATTTTCAGCAACGAGACACTTTACTGCTTCACCTTTTCCAGCTTCCGGAGCACCAGCGGGGCAAGGGGATATTTAAGGAGTTTAAATTTTTGCCTAATAGGTATCAACTGCAAAGTGGTATTAAAATTAATAACTTTCAAAAATTCAGGTAAACCTAAAGCATAAGAAATTCTTTTAGTTGATTAAATTCTCTAAAAGCAAGTGAAGTCTCGTAAGATGGGCTTATAAAATAATACCAGTGAGCGTATTGGTAGTGTGTTAAATTACTCGGAATTCTGTTTTAACCACACCGCCTCATAAAAGATTACATATTACTTTTAGTTTAATTACATGTAAGCTTCTTGCGCTACATTATATCGAACTTACATAGGTTTATTCCACGTAGATTTAAGTTTTTTAATAAATTACAAAGACGAAGTGAGGCAGACATGACAATTGTCATAAAAAATCTTACATTGAGTACCTACCTACTTTCTACTCACCACAGGTTAGTAAGGGGAAGGTAGGTACTCAATGTGCTCACAACGCCTTATAGACGATGATGTGTTACTTTTTAGGTTCACTCATCGCTCAGTGGTCATCCGGGTTTTGTTCGACGCAGTTCCAATAAGTTCAACACAGTTCAAGACAGTAATCTCTAAAACTTACGATCATGGTGAAAGCTGCATTAGTCTGGACTTTGGAGTGAAATTTTTATACAATTTTAAAGAACAGTGGGACTTTCTCGTCAGTTCATAGTGATTGATCCTGCTGATGTGATGTTACAGGAATTCATTACACTCATTTACTGAACAAATGCTGAAAGCATTAACGTCCCGAATCAAATTACGCTAGGGTAAAATCAAACAACTTTACTTGACTAATGAATAAATGAGTTGCTTGTACAGAAAAATACATATAGAAATAGTTCTTGTGGTAAGGGACAAACATCTGTGAAACCTTAGAATTAGTCTCTTATTTCAGTCCGTTTATTAAATCAATTTAATTTTCTCTTTCATTTATTCTTCTTTTTTTCACTTGTTTTTTTTCAATTCTTCCCACTGCGAGCTTGGAAGCCAGTGATTTTGACTTTTAAAATTTCATTGTTTTTCAATTAAACGAATGCTAGAAAAGCATAAAATTAAAAAGAAATTTGGTGAAAACGCCTTAGTTCAAACTCGTTGATTACGTTCCAAGCCTAAACTGGGGTTTTTAAAATGACTTTAAAAACCACTACGTGGAAACTGTTTCTAATACTTATAATACCACTCCAGTTCAAGTTAATCTTTGCACTGACAAGGCTAGAAATTTTAAATCCTGACCCAAACAACTTTCCCGAAGTATCTCGAGAATACTCCGATTACCGTAGTGGGAAATCAAAATGGAACACTTGGAAAGGGCGTGACATACAAGTACTTAATTTGCATGAAAAGATCGACAACTTGGGAGGATGTTTAAATCATATAATCAATTACAACGGGATAGACTTACTGCCATTCTGGAATCCAGTTGTGCTTTCAAGATACGATGTTGTTCGGGTTAGGTATAAGGTCGAGCCGGAGCGTGGATTCACCGACGAGTTTACACGAACATTTCCGTTCGAGAAAATGCCACTGTCCGAAAATGTTTCTGGTTTGGCATGGTGTCAGCGCCAATTGATGCGTCATCAAGACTGCTTTGACGTACCGCTCCAAGATAACAGTGCAATATCAAAACCCTGGTATTGCGAAAGCCACTGGCACCTCTTCCCACCAAGTTTGAAGGACAACCCACTCTTTCACGAAATAACGCCGTGGTCTTACGTGGTTCGCATGGTAATCCCAACCAGCTACAAGAACTTTTGGGCTCATTCCATTACCTACTCATATGATAAGCTTGTACTTGATTCCAGCATGTTGTTGACAACGATCAAATCCCGAACCATTTATGACGTAATTGTTAGCCAATGGCGTGCTGAGGATTTTAGTACACTGAAACCATGGCCTTGCGGGTGCCTATAACGGGTTCTCGAATTTATACGTTACTTCGTCTCGAGAGCAGCTTACATTTGAGCTAGCCAAACTTTCGGCATCCGTATTCCAGTTGAAAACCGCGATGCTTTTCTGTCGACACTGTCAGCCTAATCAGAGAAACGAAGTAATTCCAGTTAATTTAGAAGCCCCATTCACCCAACAAAGCCTTGATGAAAAGTTTAAAATTCTAAATTCAAATACAGATAACATTCATTGGCATGGACAGATTTATGGAGAATTCGCCAATGCGTTTTTTCAATACGTGAAAAAAGAAATTGATATTAGCAAAAGTCCATATTCACTCCTATTCAGGCGAATTAGTAGCCTCGCAAAAGTTCACTATGAGTTTGAATTCATGTTGTTGTTTCAAACAGTAGTCGGCAATGGCACATTCAGCATGAAGGCCTACAGCTTCGCTTTCGATGGAGCATTAGCAATGGATGACGGAAAGTCATTTGCGGAATCCAGTGCAGTGCCCAACTTCATTGTTCTACAGGTTGGTAAGTATGAACTAACCGCTTACACATTTCACAACACAAAACTATTGTTTGTGAGTTGTGGAATGACGCCGATCAGCAGATTACCATTCGAAAAACTTGTTAACATTTTTGAGCCACCTATCTGGATGTGGATTGGCGTTGCCATGTCTGCTGTGAGTATTGTGGCGGTTGTTATTATAAAATTTGACAAAATATCGTCGGCCATGGTCCTCCGCAATGAAATATTTGACACCGGGAATATATTTTCAGTGTTTTCCAACAATAGGGCTCCTTGAGCAAGGGAATCCAATCTCGGAAAAGTTTATTAAAAATCGAAAACTTCAAATAGCCTTAGGTCCCTGCTTGCTCATGAGCTTGGTGTTGAGTAACGCGTACAAGAATAAAAATATAACAAAACTCACATTGGCTCGCGGGGAAACTCCAGTTGACACATTCGATGCGCTCGTTCGGAACAACTTTAGTGTGTACACTAGAATTTTATCTCTTGGTGGCCTTTCTGATGTTACAGCCTGGAGTAAATACGGAATTGGTTTGTTGAATTGGGCGACCGGTGAACATCATTCAGTTCTGTTTCAAAGCGAACTCTATCTCTTTGCTTTAGCAAACTATCATCGTATGCAAGTTTCCTTCACCAAATTAAATCTGACAGAGAGATCAGATTATCTTTTAAATCATACGAGAGTTCATCCGCAATGGAAAAAATATGCACTGAATGAACAAGTTTGCTACAAGATCCTTATCTTAATGAGTGCAACAACACTGCATTTTTTCTACCCGATACTCAAGCCTACTCTGTATTTTACCATCTGAATAGAAAGAAAAGCAAGAAAGGAAAAATATTCTTAAGTAGAGAAACTCTATTTAGCGTTCACCACGGCATTGGGTTTATGAGGTGGGGTGAGCTCCGTATTCTCAAAAGGATGGATGCAGATGAGCGGAATTTGGGAGTGGTGGACAGCGTTTATGGTCGATTATATGCCTAAGGTATCTGGAATTGAAATTTTGAAAGAAGGTGACAAAGAAGACACAGGGGGTGAAGTTATATCCAGTTTGAGAGGTAATATAATAGTTGTTTTTGTAGTTTTGCTCGGTGGGTTACTTTTGGCTTTGGTGATTTTTGTGGTGGAGGTTAGATCAAAAATATGTAACATGGTTATGATCCTGAGCATTTCAATTAGGAAGTTTTTGTTAGCTGTAAGAAGAATAAGTTTCAAATTGCAAATATCTAAACGTATTGCACAGTCTTAAGGAAAAATTTCACAATGACACATCTCAACAATTTCAATAATGTCTGTAATTCATTTTCATATATGTAATAAATAGGTCGTGAATATTTACTTCTTGAAAATATATGGCACATGTAATGGCAGACTTGGAAATATAGAAAATGCAAAATAAAAACATAAATAATACAATATAAAGTACAAAAATCAACCAAAAAAGAAAACTAACATTACGGAAGAACAGTATAATATATCTAACTTCATGTTAAGTTTCTTTAACTACCCAAGTAACCACTCGTCATCAATTCTACATCGTCACAACATCGAAGTTCGACTTATCGATGTGGATGCGATATCAAACCTTAATTTATATTGTAATCGAAATAGTATCGAAATGCCATCGATGTGTCCGCGTTTTCGACCTGGGTAGTGCAACGATGTTCTATGCCGCAGCGAGATAATGATATTAGGTCGCAGCAATATGCAAAAATATCAAACGGATGCTCCTCAATATATATTTATACTAGTTGAGATATATACATAATAGTAAGTAAATATGCAGTCAGTGCCTTCATGAAATACCATTGAATACAAATTTATTAATTTTACACAAAGGGTATGGTTTATTATGACACCAGACGAAAGTAGTGATTGAGTTACAATTAACAATGTAGATCACACTTTAACAAATCCAAACAAAGCGGTTTGAAGTATAAATAAAATTAGATGTCGCATTAATTTTGTTTCACTGATCAACTTCTAAAAAAACTAATAAACAACCTTTTCTTTCCACTGCTGGCTTAAATCAAAAAATATTTACTTCACTGTCACAGCTTCAAATTGTGAGAAGATTTCCTGTCGTCTCCAAGTCGAAGTGGGGCCTCTTTAATTGCTGAGATTCACCACATACTTTTTAATTAACTATTCTTTTTGAAGCTGCCATCGTCCTGAGCTTCGTTTGACTAGTTTGAAAATGTTCACAACTTAACACTGAAAATTACTAATGCAGTTGTTCTCTTGAGTTTGTGTATTTACATGAACTTGGTTAATACACACAAGTACAGAACGGGATGTAATAGAACAGCATAAGTTTAAGTTTACTTTGATTTACAAATGATGTTTTCCCGCTATACCTATTTCGATATTTGAGCAGCGATATCGTATCGACTAAGGTCCTTATGTATAACTAATGCATGAATATATTAATCAGACCTTTATGGATATGTTGATGCAGTCGATAAACATAAGATATCGAAGCTATATTGCCAGTTCTATATTTGAATCAACGCGGATTAATCCAGGTGATTCAAAACATGTACGATGATCGAAACTTCTATATCGAAAACGCGATTAGTCTACTGTCGAAACCATTATGAAATTGCGGTGTAGATGTATTTGAGACATTGCGATATATGTGACGAGATTATTTCGGTTAAGTGTGTTACTTGGGTACTGACTGCGTATTACCAAGAAGTTTTCTGGGTGTTACTTTCAGAATTTTTCTATCGGTTGTGTTTAATTTGCGACGTCTGAAAACGTCGTCTAACTAGAGAACTACAGAAGTTACAGGTGAGATAAATGTGACTTATTAAATTTGTAAATAAAAATCGATTATAATAACTTGTATGGGTTTAAGAAGTAATTCATGAAATTCGTATATTAGGAAGATACTGTGGACCGGGCCGTAACCATGTTCACGGTTTTGATGTGGAAACTCAGCAGACTAGAAAGTAAGTAAGCAAACAACAATCGCACTCTGTGACTCGAAACTTGAATCCCATTACGTGGGTCTCTAAGGTTGCTGTCTGACTGGAAGCCATCAATATTCACATGTATGTCAATCTTAATCTGGTCTAGGGCACTTGCGCCCCATCGTATTTGCCACACGGGGTCAATTTTCGTCCCACCATACTTGCGTCATGTGTCATTTGCGTCCCGCACTTCTTGCTTTGTAGGAGATGTGCGTCTCATACTATAAGCGTTCTAGGAAATTCGCGTCCCGTGCTATATGCGTCCGTGGAACATTGCGTCTATACACGACGCGTCCTAGTGTGTTTTCGTCCCGTATATATTGCGTCCACTCCATACATTTGGTTCAATCGTATAAAGACCATTGTACTCAGACAGAAATTGTGAAATGTTTTTTTTCAATTTTTTTTCAAAATTCACGCATCTGAAATTTTTTCTCTCACAGAAGCTGAACATTTTATGTGGTAATATCGGTGAAGGTGTACCCTTCACGGCTTATATGGTCATGAAAAAAGTTAGTTTTGAAGAAATATAAGTTTGTACAATGGCCAGTAAGACACAACAATTCGTGTCTCCTGAACAGTATCGTGTCAGGTCTATTCAAACTCCAAAAGTACGTCCTCGGGCAAAGGTCATGCGTGTGCATAAATTAAATTGGTTATGAGGACACACCCATTGGGCCTTAAAAACGGAATATCACTTATGATATGGGTAAAATGATTCCAATTCTGGGATTCAGTTTCGTTGACTGCAGCGGTCACAATGGGGTTGAAGCCTGCACTGCCTTAGGGAATCTCACTTCATGCACAAAAATATGCATTCCATTAAGTATTTAGTGTTATAATAGTTTTCCAGTTAGTTTAGAGTAAGGATGATGCGTACGTGATCACATTAAATTTTGGGGTTAGTTTGAGAAAATTAAATAAGGAATAAAAAGTTACAAAAGACATTTTCGAATTTAACCGTTCTTCATCCGCTTTCATTTAATTTCAGTTGCCATGCTCGAATCGATGATAATTTCAAATCAATGTAAATTCTACGAATCAATAATTAATCAATAATGGACAAAAATATACGGGACGCTAACGCCCTTGGATGCATCACGCATCATGTATGGACGCAAGGTTCCCCGGACGCATATAGCACGGGACGCAAATTTCCTAGAACGCAAATATTGTTGGACGCAAATGACACATGACGAAAGTATGATTGGACGCAAATTGACCCCGTGTGGCAAATACGATGGGACTCAAGTTACCTCTTAATCAGACTATGGAAAAGTTAGGGAAGTTAAGATTTTAGAGTTATCAAACAACCATTAACTTCATCAGAGAAGTTCTGAAAAACTGAAATTGAGAAACTGGTAGTGGTTACCTTTGTTAACTGCACGTTACTCGTAATAACTTTAGATAATTCCGTTAAAAATCCAAGTCAATACGAGAACAACATGAGTGCTAACATTGGCGCTTTTGAACACGATAAATACATAATTCGATACCAAGAAACTATAGGCGTTTTACACAGCAACATTTTGGATCTTCACAAACATCGGAACAGATGCACAGTTGCTCTAATTAAATTCCCAATGGTAGGAACTAACAAGAAAAATATTACAGATTTACCTCGATTTTATAACTTTGTACAGAACTTGGAAGGGGTAATTAGACCAGATGAAGACTACTATAATTTTGTTTTGTCCGACGCTTCCTTGGTGCACAGAATATTAGCCAGTGAGCCATTTGCTTTGGGAATAAAGCACAAGTTGGCATTCGGAAGAGAAACGGGGCAACTGAAGACAACATGCTTTTATTGCAACACGGGACGTTCTACATTTTTCAACCTGCGTGTTCGTTTGGATAAACCCATTCCAGTTTCACAATTCTTTCCAGATTTTCTAAAGAACTTTCACTGAAACGTTTTCACAGTGAGCACCGCAACTTTGTCGGTAGCCCCAATTGAACTGTATCAAACTGCTCCAGGCGTCTGCACACCAGAGGAGTCTATGGAACGATGTTGAGCCACTTTAGTAACAAATATAATTTCAGTTGTCGCTATGTTCCATCCAGTAGCGGCGGTGGGACAGGACTTCGCCTTGGAAACGGGACTTGGATTGGTGTAGTTGGAGATATCCTTTCTGGAAGTGCAGAAATAGGGATTCCAAACGGCCGTATTTATTCTCGGAATCTGGTGGTCAGTTTCACATTCCCCCTGAGTTATATCTGGCTTACATTTACCACTAACGTGGCACAACCTCCTTATTGCTGGAAAGCTTTCTTCTGGCCGTTTCCTCAAGTAGTTTGGGTTTGCATTGGAATATCCTTAATTGATTCCTTTCTTGCTCATTTCATCCTGCTAAAGTTAACTAAGCAATCTGTTTCCGCTGGAAAGATACTTCGATATTTTTAAAAAACTTTGTTGGAACAAGACGGAAATATTCCAGTGGCATCCCCACTCCATTCCACCCGAATATTTGTGGTATTTTGGCTTCTATTCGCGCTTCTCATAACCTGTGCGTATCGCTCTAAACTTGTTTCTACTTTGGCATTTCCTTTGATGGACGAGCCTCCGAAGACATTTGGAGAATTGGCCGAGAGTCCACCCTCATTCAGGATTATACTTCAGTCAGTTTGGGGAGCAGCTTACAATATACTCAAGCCAAGCACAGATTCCGCATTCCAAGCAGTTTTCAAGAGATTAGAACTGGTAGAAGATGTTGTCCGTTGCTTTCAACGCGTGCTGGAATCTCGCTCAGCGTGTATTTCATGGAATTTAGTTGTGGATTATGCTTTTCACAAGAATTTTACTGGGAAATCGAGACAGCTTCCATTTAAAAAAGCTGTGGACAAAGGGAGTCTCATTTCAGCAGCAATTGTCACTCGCAAGAAAGCTTTATTTCTAAGTCAGTTTCCCAAAGTTACCATGCGTGTTGTGGATATGGGATTGATGGAGAAATGGTGGCAAATGGATTACGACTATTTACAGAACAAAAGAAGAGAATGGGAAAAGAGCTTGAGCAAAACATATCTACCTCAACTCAGCACTGAAAAATAAAATCAAAATTTATCCATGAAGCATCTTCAGGGAATATTTTATGTGTTGTTAGGCGGGTTCATATTTGCCCTTGTGGGATTTGTCTATGAGTTAGCATCAACAATAAACGGGAAACCGCAGCTTTGAATCGTCTGGACTAAAAGGCTCTAATTATTGCAGACATGAAAATTTGGGGCATATTTCAAAGCTACTAAAAGAAAATATAACTGTTATCGTTCCTAAGACATCTTATTATTAACGAATTAACGAAGTTATAAGTAACTTCTGAAAATGTATCATGGAAAGTATTATAACTTCTACGTGAGTTAAAAGAAAACACATGGAGGAAGTTTAGAGATAATAATTATTCAAAACGAAGATTTCAGTTTCCTTATAATAATATTTCCTTCCCTTGGCATTGGTTTCGTCAATTTCATGATATTTCTTGTTTCGTACATTGCAAAAGACTTTAGACTTATTTTGCAACGAACTGCTTAATAGCAAACCGTATTGCATAATTCATTTTTTATTTGTTTGATGTTGTGCAAGCAAATGTGCAATATCTTCAAATTTCGTTATATATTACAACATTTAAATACAACTGATTGACTCTGCTTAACTTCTTTTTCAAACGTTACTGAATAAACATGCGTAAAATTTGGAGACTCAGCATGTCGTCGTTTACCAAGCGTTCCAAAAAATACATAATATTCTTCGTGGCAATATTACAAACTTTTTTGTACATATTTAACAGTCTCTCTACAACTACTCAAAACACCAATAAACTAAACATTGGAATCGTGACCTGCGTAGGAAACAAAAGCTCTCTTGCTATCCACTACTCTCAACAATGGAAGGAGTTGTTAGTTCTTCTCAAATCTATCTACATTTCCGCAAATTTAAATCAAGTGGATAACATCAAACTCCATGCATTTGTGGACCATTCGGTTTTAAAATCGTCGATTGAGCGACTCGTTGAAAGTTACAATGCCAAATTTCCTGTCAAGTTGGAAGTGGAACTATATTCCGTTTTTGAGACGGTGCCTTCTGAACATCACAAATGGTTTGGATTACCGGGAAAATGTAACACAGTTCGGCTATTTTTCCCGGAAGTGCTGACAAACATCAAAAAACTTTTGTATTTTGATACGGATACCATTGTGATTGGGAATATAAGCACAGTAAGGAAAACAGGATTTGGAAAGATGAATCACAAGCAGTTTGCAGCAGCTGGGAGGAACAATGAAGCGATGGATAAACATTATGGACCTGAGGATAAATATCATTTTGGGGATATCCCGCATGTGGAACCGAAAGGGGTGAACAGCGGCGTGTTTTTCATGGACTTGAACAAAATGCGGAATTTCGGGTGGACGGAGAAAGTCGTCAAGTTTTATGGGATTATACCCATTCCAAACACAGGATGAGTGATCAGAGAGTCATTAACATTTTGTTCGCACATTACCCCAATTCCTTGAAGATATTACCTTGTTCCCTGAATTTCATGCATGTTCACTGTGTGAATGGGCTGACCTGCAATAACTACGTGGGTGGAGAAATACATGTATTGCATGGAGCTGGAAGCCAATTTGAGGCTTACTTTGCCCCGTTTTTTGCAATTTTCAAGCAGTATTACAAGTTTAATGTTGGTGATGACATCAAAGTTAAGCTTTTCAAACCGCTAAAGAGGTTTTATAAATATGCTGGTGGACCGAGGTCGTGCAGCAGGAGAATTTGGAAATACTTGTATAAAAATATTACCACATAGGTTTCAAATTACTCCAATGTTTACTTTACTATTACACTTTTTTATTAAATCATGTTTAATAAAAGTTTGCCCAAAATTAAGCAGTGTATACATGTTACAAGCTCAAATATAAATAATGTCGGCATTTCGTTGATCTTATTAATTTGCAAATTATTGCATCTCAATGGCGAATGTGATATCCGATATAAAACCCTAGTTCTAACGATTTTTTATCTGGAATATCGAAACTAATGAAGATGAACTAATGAATGATAACTAATTTCACACAAGTGTGAAATATTAAAAAGGGCAAAGTGTAAAGGGCAAAATCACGCAAGGGCAAAAGGCTAAAGGGCGAACTTCCATAAGGGCAAACTTTCAAAAGGGCAAAATTCCGCATGGGCAGAATTCTTAAAGGGGAAAATTCTGCAAGGGCAAAGTGGAAAAAGGGCAAAATGACCCAAAAGGGCAAAATTCCCCAAGAGCAAATCGCCGGTTACCAAGGTTTTCAGTGGTATAATTTCTGTACATAATTATCTTTTGCGACTTTTTGGATAAATTAACATTATGTTTTGCTCGTAATTCAACACAGACATGAAACTTTTATGCCATCCTTAAGCGGAGGAGCACTGACAGGGTTTTCGTAGCATATCTGATATGTTGGAGAAGAATAGGTCTAAAGTTGCTGATTTGGTCGTGCTGTTGTCAAAGAAAGTTGGAAAACATATTATTTGCTTAAATTCATTGCATTTTGCAAATGAGCAGCTGAACTTCCACCTATTGAAATCACCAACGATGAGGAAACCGGGGCTTACGTACTTTTGCCGGATATTCTCCTGAGCATTATTTAAACTATTGTACAGCTTTGAACTGGTAACCTTTTTACAATGCGTGTGGATATAGTACGCGATGCTATTGGCGATCACAGAGACTTTACGGGGCATGGAGTTCGGTCGTCGAAAATAACCAAGTTTCGAAGCGATCATTTGATTATTGTGAATGAAGTTGTTATATCTTGTGCATTGTATGTGTTTTTTCACGAACAGGGCTGCGCCACCACCATTCCATTGTCAATATGGAATTAGTGTACATGCCAAACCTAAGTTACCTATGGAAATAAACATGTGCTTAAAGTAATAATTCCGAACATGACGGACAAATTCAAATAGGCCAAATTTGCAGTTATTGTTCCATTCAAATTTAATGTCGGCAGTTCAAGCAAAAGTTCATAATATGTTCTAGTTGCGACCTTGTTCATCATGTACACTCCAAAATCTCTGCCATCCTCTCCAAAATTTTCTTCCCAAATACTCTGTGTAGAATTTTTCTTTATGTTCACTTTATCACAACTATACGCAGCTTCTCCTTAACAACTCCAACCAAAGCTTTGGTTGGAGTTTTTTACCCGGTGCATTGGGTAAAAATTCTCTTGTTATATATGGATGAATTTGTTTCTTTTGTATTTGTCTCCGTTGCATGTTATTTTAAGCAAACGGTTGTTGGAAAACTTGCCCAAAATTTCCAAATAGTGGTAAAATCATGAAATATAGAGCGTCATTGAAATACGTATAAAATTATGGATTGCGAAGAGATGTAAAGTTCTTGAGCTTAAGTGCAATATCCCGGTACCCAATACCACTCATGCACAGGCCGTTCCTGGTTGTTGGCAGGACACTACTTGCTAGTCTACTTGAAAATTGGTTTGCAAAAGTTTTAGATTCATTGTTATTATGTACTTTTAGGTAAAAAGGCAACATTAGAAACTGTTTCTGTTTTACTACAATATTAAAGCTTTTCAATAGTAGTGCAGACGTTGTTAACAAAATATCAATATTATGATGATGTTTCGTTAACTTAAAATGCTTTAGTCGGTTGGCGTGAGAAATTTTATTTTCAAGGGAGGGCAAGGTTTTCCTTAGATCAGCTTTGTTAAAAATCATCGGACGAATTGATGTTAAATATCAAAATGTATATGCTGCGCCACAGTAGACACCCATTTTCAAATACTGTTTCTTTGCAAGTAAATAGTATTCTGTGTATAGCTATCTCGGTCTAATTAGAAATCGAAGGCCCATAAACAAGCATACAAGTAAAGAATACAAGAAAACTATAACAATTAGTTAAAATGACACGTTAGGTTTACTCCCCAATTGCAAAAATTGACACGATTTAATGAAGTTGAAAAACAAAAAGAAACGTTTGTGTTTTGTTTGTTCCCCGGGTGAAACGCCTAAAAGCCTGTTGTTTGAAACGTTTCAGTATTCTTTAAACGTTTCATGAAACATAAACCAACGATTTGAAACACCGTGTGATTCCTGCAAACATCCTGACTAGTGCAAGCAAAAGCAGGGACCGGTCAAAAGCATTCCAAGACAATATTGTGTTTAATTTTCAAACTGCTTCTTCCAGTTGATTTTTATGTTTCATCATACGTAACGAGTCAAATTGCAGAGCTGGGGGACGCGGTTCAGGTCCTAGATCTGAATCGAGACCGACAATTTAAAAAAGTAAGAACCGACTTTAAGTGAGTCCGAAAAATTGTTCGGTTAACAGCTCTGTCTAAATCACAAAGTTAACCCTTTACCATGGAGTAAAGCTGAGTACTTGGTATGGTGCAAATCATGACTTGAGGTATGAGGAAAAAATATGTTACTATGTACCACCAATTATTCGTTGAAGTATGTGATAATTGCATATATTTTTATATACATTTAAAGCATTTACATAACCGAACATTTTTTTGTATTTATATTATATACGATGTGTAAGTATTTTGTGTGGTTTATAATATATATATAATATATAGATTAAAAGTTTAAGTAATACTATGGTGTATAATAAAGGATTCTTACAAGGTATACTATTCTAGTGTCTCGAGAGTTTAGTGTAGTGAAATATTGAATCTGGTGTAGTTTTTTATGCTGAACACGATGGTGTATTTCGTTTTTTGTAAAACTCATATTTCGAATTTACATGTTAATCTTATGGAAGGAGGTTTGCACAGCTAATTTGTATACATTTGCATTTTTATTCAAGACTGTGGTATTTTAAATGTTTTTTTCGAACTGAAAATTGTAAACTAACTTTACGAAGTTATATTAAGCCCAATTTGGTCACATATGATTTAAAATTTTCTCAAAATTTGGTCTCTGTCACGTAAAACAGGCCTAATCCAGTGTTTTCGGCAACCAGAAATGTACTAGTATAAATTCGAAATATAAGTTTTACAAAAAACTAAATACACCATCGTGTTCAGCATAAAAAACTACACCCAACTCTCGAGACACTAGAATAGGATTCCTTGTTAGTAAAATAAGTGATTACGTAAAGTAACATTGCATCTATTTCTGTATGGACTTTATGTAGGAAACCTCATACTCATCTTTTTTTGTGACAATTTTGAATAAAATAAATAATATGCATACTAACCGACAAAGTTTTGCAACAAGTCAAAAGTTAGAGTGAATATCAGCTATAGATTAAACGCAGCTACTGTCAGCATGCACTATTGACTGGTAGAACTTTTAACCTCAATAAATGTAGCAATTGGCCCTTCCTGCAAACCCTTTCTTTCAACTTGATCAGCTCTGAATATCCTCTTCTTAAAGAGACTTGAAAATTTGAAAGCTCGTATATTCCACAGTAACTCAATCACAAAAGTGAGTACTGCAGCAGCCACAGCAATTCCTACAACAATAAAGGTTCCTGTTAACGTTACAAGTTTGCCGGGCTTTTGTTCAGTCATGTCTTCATTGTTTTCGGATGGACCTGCCAAAAAAATTCGACTAAACAAGCACCCATTCGGCATTCCTAATTCACCATTTCGATTTAACTCCTGCAACCTTATATACTGCCTGCGTTTGTGAAACCAAGTAAGATCATTCTCATATATTCCAGAGTGCACAAGCGAAGCAAAAAAATTTGGAAACTGGAAGGTGGTAAAACTACCTCGTAACTGACACCAAAGAACGCTATCAACATGTAAAGGTGACTGTTTTGGTACAACGCTAATCGAATTTTCTGGACCAAAAAATAAAGTTCCCTTACTCTTCATATCTCCAACATATTCCATTCTTATAGCTCCAAACTTTTCGTACTTGGCAGACGTTGCGTATCTGTTATTCCGCATTAGTGCCTGAATTGTAGTCGAACTAGATCCAGTAGCTACACGGACAACCCGGGTAGATTTACCCCTTGCAATATTGTGCAACCCTGCTAAAAAGGCATCATTTTCAACAAAAGAAGATTTAATTAGCACATCTGCATAGTGATTTTCAAGTTGGGGCGGTAGAGTCATTCGGGTTTTACTATTGGATTGGTTCCAAAAATTAAAAAATTGTTGGAAATCCTGTACTAAGTCTTTGCCGGCCAATAGATTGAAATCCGATCGACTTAATAATTCTGTAAAATTCTTTGGATAATTTTCTGGCTCTTTCTCTGCGGTCATAAAGGAATAAAGTGATGAATTATAAAAGTTTCGCAGTAATACTGAAGCAAAAATCCAGAGCAGAAACAATGTTGTTCCGCTAGGTCGCATATTTGTAACTTGTCCTACACCTTGTTCAAAAAGGGCGGAATAGTGCAGAAAAAGTGTGTTTAAAAAATTATCTTTATCCAAGATGGCCAGACAAATTGATACCGCCAAAACAGATACAACCAAGCACACCCAAATAGGAAGGCTAAATGGTAGCACAAATGCGCTAACATTTACGTCAAAAAAATTCTCTTTAGGAAAAATGAGCTGAAGATAGTGCTTTCGTTGAAATAAACCAGATGGATAATATCTCCATTCCCGAAGTTCAACTATCAGTATCTTTTTGGTCATAAGGCTAACGCGCTTAGTATAATATTCTTCACAATCATTGAAGCTTGTGCAGTTGGTTCGACGAATAAAAAGAGCAAGAGGTACACACTGGTCAGCAGTTTGTTCAAGCAGTGGTTTGTTACAAGTGTTATATAGTTGTCCTGGCACAAATTTTATATTTGAGTGTAATTTTCTCCAGTACAACCACATGTTGTGTAGCGAGAGTATGGATTCTGATGAAATTACTGTGTAGGTGACTAAATGATAATTTGAGTATCTATTATAAGCGTTCTCACAGGTAAAACAGCCTATACCGACAAAGCTAAAGTCTGAACTAACAAAAATTAGTAGCGATTCGCTAAGTTCCATAGACACTATTCTTTTATGTTCCGGAGATCGCAAGACATATGGATCATGAGTCTCTAATAGTATAACTGTGGGTAGCTTTATATCTTTTGCCGTCCACCCATTTGCAGCTTGTATCCCGTGCCACTCGTTTTTTGTGTGTGGAAAAAGAGAGTCAATAACCAGCAGCAAGTCTCGTGGGCCAAATTTCTGTGATGCAGCCATGTTAGTATAGCGCTTTAAAGCGCGGCTATAAAGAGGCGTAACATTTTTACTTCTGCCAGTTTTCCGGGATTTGGAAAGTAGATTAATCATGATACATTCAAATATAATACATTGGGCTGCAATTGACATGCTTACTGGGTCCATGTCATGCCAAATAAACTGCACAGTTGAATGACGGAATTCTTGTACTAAAACGGATTGGATTTGCGACCAAGCCGCCATTTCTGTAGCTGGCTGCATTGCTGCAACGAAAGTTTAAAATTTATTTCGTCGTTTACCAATCAAGCTTATCGAATTAATTTTTACTTTAAAAAGGTGGATTCTGTTAACAGTATAGTTTATAAAATTCTGTGGGAATAAATGCACATCATTTTTAAGTATTCGGGGAAAAAAGGAACGAGGTTCTTCATTGTCCTGAACACACTCCCGGCAAAGAACATTGGAGAATGTTTGCATTAAGCTAGAGGATAAAACATTCTAAATGTCGGACTTTGCTTGTCTCCAGACAGGTAATTATCTTTTCCAATTATTTTGAAAACTGATATCGGTCTTATATATGAGAATTTCACACTGTTGGGTATCTCTTTTGGCTTACAGTGCTATATTGTTAAGCAAGAGAATCTACGGTATACTCTGCTATATTAAATAGAGTATCCAATCAACGAGTAAAATTGAACTTTTAAGCGACATGTCAAGCGAGTAGGTAGTTAATCGCGTGGCAACCAGGCGTTTAAAACAAAATAGATATGGGGCGACTTGATAGCAATATTCATCAAATGAATTGCAGCGACAAGAGCTTGTGTTTGCAAGCTTCTCAGGGATTGGGCCATAAAATTTGCTCAGTGTTTTTGTGCTTTACATTACCCCTGTCTCTTACCACTTGCAGCATCTTGCTGGCCACGAGCATAGCTACCTAAGTGTTCAACTTGACGGGTGAAATTGGTTTTTCTCTCATTAATTAACTTTCTTATTTGGGAAAAATAATTGCTTTTTGGGTTGCCAGACATATGCTTATACAGGATATTAGATGTCCAATCAACTGTATAAGTTTAAGGCACCCCAAACCCATGTTTTAAGAGAAATCTTTAAACATTATAGAGTATGCCTCACGCCGCTGATGCTTCAGCTAAACGTTGCACCACAGTAAGCAATAAATACTTTTTAAAGATTTAAAATATAGCCATAATGACTTTCCAAACAGGAAACGCTTCTAAAATCCAAAAATGCTTTTAACGAATATCCAAAAATTCAGCTTTCCCCAACAGAGTCCACTTTACATAAATATTACAAATGCTGCAATGGCATGATTTAATTTACCAATTCGGCACCTTAATTTTATTTTTAATTTTATAGTCATTTCTAAACGTCAACTATCAACTTGTAAAACACATGGAAAATAAATTTGGAACTACCTTTTGAAATTACCTGCCTTGGGGAATTTTGAGACTGCACTCCAGCAGAATCAAAATGTAGTCAGAAGAAAGATAAGCGATGAGATATACGAATACACGGCTTTTTATACTTATGAACAGAAGGGAAAATGCACTGAATTTCGTCATGCAAGATACGTACAAATTTTAATAAGAAGGTGAGTCCAGATCGGACGGTCGCATACCCAAATTAGGATTATGGAATTATAATGCTAAACTATTATTAAAATCAATTGGCTTCATAAACAAATCAATAATGAAGGAAACGACGAGAACCAGACGTCAACGACATTACATTTAGAATGAGAACATGAAGGACAAATCACCGAGCGCTAAGATGAGTCCATAGTCTGAAGTGAAATTCTGAAATCAAAACAAAAAATTTTCTAGCCAGCAAAGATGATAAAAATTATTTAAAAGGACTTATTTCATGGTATAAAACTTTGTGAACATGTTTAACGTTTTTATGAAATACGTCCATGTAGCAAATTCTTGTTATTCTTAATTCAGAAACTTTTAGCATTTACGAATGTTGATCGGATTATCAATGGCGTCTACGTTATCCAACGTGAAAAAGTGTCGGCTTTCAGCCCTATACATTCTCGGGCTTAAGTAAAGCAGCCCGTTGGAGTTGAGGCATATACGATATATGGTTCGATCGGGAATGTGACGGAGAACAATATTCCAGCATCTATTCACTGCGCTACTTGACTATTTTTGAGAAAATTCCATCAGCATTGATGTAATTAAAAGAACTTACGTTTTGGTGTAAATCATTTGATGGAACAAAGAGGCACTTCGCTAGTTGTTGAAATAATCCCGTGGAATCTATTGAAGCAAACACTCCATCATCCATCATCATGGTTGCATCATTGAAGAGCGCGATTCTTGGAGTTTTGGAAGTATGGTTTTATGGCTGGCAGAGGGTTAGGCATCGATACCCAGTACTTGAATATCAGTAGTGTTTTCCATTTTCCTCCTCGCTCTGAATCTGACATAATCCTCCTTCGTTTGCTTAATTTTTGTCTAGACAAACAGGTAGCGTTTTCTCCGCCAATTTGTTCATTGCTGTCAGCTAAAGATAACTCTGGAGGAGAATCGTCTTCCATTTCCAACTGTTGATTGTTACTGATGGCATTCAGTGCAGAATCAATTTGTTCAAGTGACATCCTCTCCAGTTGAACCTTTGCCTCTTTGTTAATACCGAATTGCTCTGCTCTAGATCTGCCATTCGTTTGGCTGCAATGTGCTGTAGAAGTATTAGCAGAATGCGATAATGCACGGCTGCAATGAGCCACAGGCTCACCAGATACTTGTTGCGGCCTTGCTCTAAACTGTGGTAAAGGCATGTCATCAGATCTTGTAGATACAGGTAAACTGCAACTGTTGCTTCGATAATATCCAGAGTCAGACTGCCTTGATGTCCTTCCTTCATGATCACAGTTGTAGGCCCTGCATCTGCATCTTCGGAACTATAAACCAATAAATTTGTTGATTAAATTAGCTTTCTGAAAGATTAAATTTAAATAATGATACAAAATGATATAATAATATGATATAAAATGTTTACCATATCAAGTTCCCTTCTATCATAATTAAAAGTAAGCTCTGACCCTGCCTTTATTGGCCTATTAGCTTTAAGGACGATGAATGGATCGGTTTCCCATAAGTAACGAAACACAGTCAAGTTTCCATCACAGGAATGATTGATTATCTTCGATTCGTTTCCCCATTCAGAAGCGTCCACGTAAATCCCATCCTGAAATTCCATGGACATTGAGTGAGGTGGAGGAGTAAGTGTCAATTCACCAATGTAATGGATAACATTGGTGTGCATTTTAATTTTGGAGGCAGTAAACATCCCTTCTCCATGGATGGTGGAAATGTCCGAATACAAACATGCCATAGGACTATACGTCCATGGCCATAACCGACATGAAGGGACTCCCGGCTGTTTCATTGGCTCGAATCGTTCCCTGCACACTTGATTTGTGTGTGCATTTAAACAAACATTATCACTACAGTCATTGACTAAGTGATAACGTTGGCTTAAATTTGTCAACCGCACCGATATGTACCGGTCATAAGTGAAACCTATGAAATAAGAAACAAAAATTAATATATTGTACACTATTAAAATTGTGATAAATCTAATTCCCATTGGTACATTATAAATTGCAATATACATAAGTACTTACAATGGGGAATTCTTGGATCCCTCCTCAGGACTTCCATTCTGAAGCGTTGTGTAACGAAAGCGTAAATTCCCGAAGCGTATTTGAAGCGTTGTGTAAGAAAGCGTGATTTCCCGAAGCGTATTTTGAAGCGTTGTGGAACAAGCGTAATTTTCCCAGGTAACTAGTTACCTGTGAAAAGAGAACAAAACAAAATCCAAATTAAATACCATGAATATTTAATAATAGTTAATTTAAATTTATGTATGTGAGCGTGATGTGACAACCTAAAAATATTGAATAAAAATACATTGGATTAATAGTTCACGAATTTAATATAAAAGTAATAATAATAATATATTAGTTTAGCAGGATTCTATAATGGCCCAGTGGTGCTGAACTACTACCGGTGTGTTAGGAACCTTTAGGCATTATTACTGTAAAAAGAGAAAAGGTTAAATATAAAGCATAAAAAATCAGGTAGACTATAAGAATGTTTCATGTTATGAATCAACAAAACAAGACTACAACCAATAAAAACCAAAAACGATTTTACTTCTACGAGTTGTTATCCAAATTGAAAATCAAACTAGCTTATTAACGAATGAATTCTAAAAACCTACATTAAGTTCAAAGCAACATTACCTATGATTTTACTTACTGAACTGTCGTCAATAAATTCTATTGAAAAAACAAGCTAGTTCAGTTTTGATTCAGTTTAATCAAAACAGTTGAATCAATGAAGAACGGAAAAAATATTATAAAAATATCTCCACTCAAGGATTTTCCATAAATCTGTATTAAAAACAATTCCGTATTATCTTACCATCAATTATGTCAGCATTAATCTTAGAGTTCATTCCTCACTTCTTTGAAGATATTTTTCTATAAAAACCCATGTCTTTACTCGTCACAACATTCACCACCTGAGGTGGCAGCAATTCTGTTCAGGCGACAGGGGGGTCAGGCAGCGGTGGTGGAGGTGGTGTTTATATAATGCCCATGGGCTACCCCAAATACATACCTGGAATTTATATAATAAAGGTTTCTGCATTAATATATGCATAAAATGATCACGGAAATATTCCCTTGAAAATAATATAATTAAACAGATAATATATGCTCATAACATAAGAATGGTTTTTTCTACAAATTTTACAGTTTTGCACATACAAAACATTTTATAACAAATTCATACACGTTATTCATAAACATTAAGATTTACACGACTAAAGCGCTAGTAGCCTACAATATATTCTGTTCTGTATCAGTTACATAATAATTTCTCTCTTCATGACAAATGACACGTTTCATACTTTTTGCAAGTTTTTGTACAGCGTATGTATGTTTGTAATTGTTGCTCCTATTGGATCGGTTCAAGTATAATGAAATACAAATCACATATATAATGAATGCATTTGTATTTCTAATGCAGGACGTGGTCGTTACAATATGAGGGCCAATAATCCCTAACTTAGTTTTATGTATCGTAACAATTTGCTTGATAATAATAGCAAGCTTGAATTAAGTTTTTGTCACTCACTCAGTGTGAGTGACTCGTACTTGTGTACATTCGATAAACATCCGTTTGATTTAATTTATACACAGCTATTACTTTCCTTCCACCATTCTCTAACTAATATGTTTTCCTAACTATAACGAGCTACATAATAAGTATGTACTCCCATTTCCCACATACATTCAAGGCCCAGCAAAGTACTTAAAGTAGTTTGTATTTTCGACAGATCAATTTCCTTTTTACTCCATACACAAAGGCCAAACTTAGATAGAACCCTTATTTTTTGTATTACCAAACCTGTACCTGTAACCTGTACCACTATCATTTGAAGTAAAAAAGTATCCTCAGGATACGTAAGTTCCATTATAAAATTTAATGTAAAACCGTTTTTCTCTCAAGTTGTAGTTGAAGTTGAGTACTGTATGAGTAGTTTAATAGCTAATCGTGATAAAAATATGGATTGTAGTAATTGTAATCGTAAGTTGATTTAAAAATAGCTCACGGTTTTATGACAAGTAAATTTTGCTTATCATGTTTCATCAAAAAACTGTAATAATATTTGTTTGAAAGTGTTACTATTTTTGGTACGACATTAGACTTAACTGTTGTGGATATTTGAATTAGAGTTGTTAGTCTACAGGGCTGATACGTTAGGAGCAGAATTTTCCTTCACCATTTGCCCGTCTCAATAATTCCACCACCTGAGGTGGGCTGGCGTTCAGGCGACGGTGGGCTGTCCAAGCGACGGTGGTGGAGGTGGTGGTCGAAACATCCTTCAAAATAGTATAATTAAACAGATTCAATTACATAATAATTTCCCTTCATGACAATGACGCGTTTCATACTTTTTGCAAGTTTTTGTATTATTACAAACTCACTTACATGACTGCCAGTTACTGGTGGTTATTGAAAGATGATGTTGTAATTGGGTAGAATTCGATGCATGATGATGAATTAAGTTTGTAGGTGGTCCTGTATTTAAATTGACCCTGCTCCTGTACAAACAAAATTACATGATCAACTCATTAATCACATAATAGAGATTTTCAGCAACGGAACGTGACATGACAGAATTTAAGGTTTTCATAGAAAGAAGATGTGATGCAACTTTACCGAGGTGATTCATCACTGACTGGAAGACGTCAGCGTCCCTCGCCAAGTGAAGAACAAAGGATCTCCGGAGGATCCAAAAAAAGCTTCATCTTTCCTTATGCGACCCTTTTTCTTTATATTTGTTGTCTCACATAATTGTAGACTCGACGTCGTGGCTGCTTTTCTTGGTTATATCATCTGGGTTCCATCACATGTTGAGTGACTTTCCCGTGCCTTCTTTCGTGGACCTGATGATTTGTTGTGTAGGACAGTGTTTGCCGGAATAGAGTTCTGCATAAACCACAATAAACAAGGGACATTATTTAGAATGATGAACTGGGAAATTATTTAATTAATGCCAAGCTGCGATTCCAAGGTCACCGAAGCGTTGTAGCTCGAGCGCGGGGACTGCTTTCCTGGCTTAAAATCTGGGTTCAACTCCACCATTTGATGACTTTCCCCGTGCCTTCGTTCTGCGACCCTGAAGATGATTTGTGTTGTAGGGACAGGCTGTGGCCGAATAGAGTTCTGATACAATAAACATAGCATATTTTAGGGATGACTGCGGGAAACTTATATTTAATTAATTGCAAGCGCCAAATTCCAAGCGTCACATTCAAAGCCATCGTGTAACAGTATGCTTCTATTCACGCTCCCTGTTTACAATGTACGCAAATGTTTAGCTTATACATTCCTTATCATTAATATCTCCAGAGCATTCTTGTATATAACATATCAACTTTCCTATGACAACTGGAGGACGTTGATCAAATATATTTCAGAATCGTTCTGTTAATCAACCTTGCATACCGTGTGAGTTAGAACTCACGTACAGAAATGGATAGTATTTGAAACGATTTTCCAGTTCCAAGGAGACACTGGATTGAACTTGATTTTCTGAAAGATCTATAAGAAAGGAAAAAAACTCACAAACATTTTTTTTAAATTTACAAATTACCTCACATGGAGGTAAGGGGGACACCCACTCCAAATCCTCCTTCCTCGGCACGGCCCACGCAACGGCATGAGAAGGGTGGTGGTCACACAGAAAAGATATTAAATTTTAAAATAAAAATCATAAATTTAAAATAAAATAATATGAGCAAAATTGAGCTGAGAACAGTCAGAGACTTTCGCATAAGTGAGTGAAATACCGTCACTTATGCGAACAGTCTCGACTGTTCTCAGTCTATTACGCCCATGCAGACATTTTGCCAAATAGAGCTTGGAAGTAATTAGGCAATGTTTTATTAAAAAACATTTGCTATCAATCTACTTGAGTTGTTGTTTTTGTAAAACAGCTGTACTACTTAAACTTGATGAGTGTCACCTGATCAAGCCGGGTCTCTTGACGCAGCCACAAAGCTTTGAATATAACATGCATTATGATATGAATTGTAATATTGATATTACTTTATATGATTTTGACAGGTAGCGTGTTATGTTATATAGTATGATTACATCATCCTCATGCTTAATCATGATAAATGATGTTTTAATTCGGACAAATAACACCTTAAACGTGCAATTAGGTTAAGAAATTAACTTCCCTGTTTAATCCCTTACTCCTTGTACCGATATATTGATATTATCTCAGAACGTGTGAACGAGAACTTTGTTTATTATTCTTGGAGGACAATAGAAATTACAAGAAAACAACATATTATACAAAGGGGAACGGAAATAAATGGATTATTAATTCACAAGCAGAAAGAAAGGTGATAATTACCTGAACTGACTGGCCAGACGATTAGTTCTTTTAATTTGAGTTGGCTTCCAATAATACTGTTGTGTCTTCGGTACCTATTCATCTGTCTGGCTTCATGTGTGTGCTTACTCTTGTTAGTAAGAAGAGCGTTCTACTCTTTTTCATAACAGTAAGTTTTCTCTCTCTCATCCGTTAGCTCGCCACAGAGCGTTAGCGTTGTTCGCCCGGCATTTAGTATAGTCTACATGCTCAGAAGCAGTTCGGCTCATGCCTGCAAAACTAGGGCCTGAACTTTATTTCGCCCTCTCCCAGCCCCTAGTCACATTATATATGCCTTTATTCTATTAGCAATCTGATTAAAAAAGCTGTGTTCCACCAGTGATTCAGGCTTGACAACTTGGATACCTCCTGCGAGAATGACTCCTCCTCCAGAAAAAACTCGAACAGACGTCCTCAAAGAAAATTCCCGTTTAAAAACCAGGCCCGTTTGTCGGCCAGTAGTCGACAAACAATCTGCATCTTTTCGGCAATGTACTAGTGTGGCATTGACTAAGGACGTCAACTGAGTTACTGAAAGGTTATATTTAAGTTGGGTAACCTAGAAATACCACTCTCTCTT
>LJIJ01001433.1:0-44537 GCA_001718145.1 Orchesella cincta
ACGGCACTGCATATTTTCAAATCAGTGGGCACGCAGTATGGCTGGTAAATGGACAGAATGCACGTCGGCTAAATTTACTGCTGATGCTGCCGCCAATAAACAGATTAGAATGGATGTTTGTGGTGGCGTAGGAATAGATGGGGATCGAACAAAATTTTTTCTGAGGAATTGTGGCTTTTTTATGATCGAGTTGAGCCTGGGACTAACTTTACAAGGGAATGTAGTGAAACAGCACCATTGGTTGAAGTTTCTCTATTACCTTGGATGATTTTGAAATTTGAAAAATATTTTGACTTGCAGAGTTTATGTTTTTGGTAAATGCAAAATAAATAAAAGAAAAATCAATTGTTGCAGTAATATAATGTTTTCACCACAATAAATAATAAAATTCTTCAGAAACCAATAGTCGTAAGCTTTTCTGTAAATTGATATTCGTTTAAGCTCCAAAAAGTTCATCCTAAGGTACCTTTTAGTTTTGTTATAATTATAAACATTGAAACGGATGTATTTTATATATTTTGTAAGTTTTCGATATTCCTGTGGTTCTCATTACAGCTTGGTTACGATTTGTGATGATTATGATGCAAATTCCAACTAAGAGTCTAACAACTAGAGTATTTTGGATACTTATATAGGTTTTTTGTCCGTATTTGGAATAACCCAAACTAGTAGTAAAAATATTGTTTCAAGAAATCTCAAAAAGATCAGTTAGATTGACAAAACGTTTTAGGTATTGAATATTATTTATTAGTAAGAAGATAAAGGTAAGGGGCCGGCGTTTGCGGGTATTGGCACTTGCCGTACGGACACTTGCGGGGAAGGAACATTTGCGGGTATTGACACTGCGGGTAAGGAACATTGCGGTATTGACACTTGCCCGGTACGGTTCTTTTGCGGGTATTTAATTGCGGGGTAGAGCCATTTGCGAGTATGGTAATTTGCGGGTATGGCAGCTATGTACATGTCATGCTTACGTGTCAGAGATGCAAGCAAATGAAATTCTTCATTCATCTTCACTTCATTTTGGGTTTTTAAAGGGTCTCTTCATTCATCTTCATTCACGTGAAAATACGAAGGTGAAGTCTTCATCTTCAAATAAAACGAAACTTTCGTCTTCATTCATCTTCACTTCATCTTCAATTTATCTTCATTCATTTAAAGTACGTCACATTTTTTGGCCCAAGTTTAACGTAAAACTGGTCAAACCGAATTATAAATGTCTATTGTCAAGTAATAAAAAGTAAGAAATAAAAAATTTCAGCGTCTTTCGATGCTACATAATGCTCTACTATTATCGACCAATCTCTTTGTATTGTCAATCCTGTATCCTTATGTCAGAGTAAAAGCAGAAATGAAATTCATCTTAATTCAAATCATAGTGCTTGTTAAAATCTTAATTAGACCACCATCTGAATTCACGTAAACGTTTCACCAAACAGCATCGCAAGTCGTCCAATGTACATACAATTAATTAGCATAGTTCAAATGTTATATATAACATATTATTCACAGTACTATACATCATTACACTATATTATAAATTATTTGTAAGTTAAATTATTGCACTACCTTCTTCCATCATAAAACAACGCCTTCATAATACCCAATCTCGTTTCTCTTGAAAAGGACCCGTTGAATTTTGGGTTTAGTGGATGAGTCTAGTTTACAAAAATGACAAATGTTACCTGCATTGCCAAGAAAAGTTTCTTAAATGTAAATAATGGCATTAGACTAAAGACTTCCTTCCCTTACGACGCAGTTACCACTATATTGACCAGGTTAATCTAGCGGCCGTTTAATCCGTGTAGGTAAACGCATTTCAAATATGTCGTAGACATATCTAATAATAAAAATATTTTGTGTATTTTGTTAAAAACCGATGTTAGGTTAGTTCATTAGCAAACTAAGGCACCCTTTTCATCTCGTTTAGTCCTGTTAGAAGCCAAGCCTTTACCACTACAAATTAACATCAAAGTGCTAATTAGAAACTGCTTTTTAATACAAATTGAATACTGTAGTTTGGAGTGTTGAGTACTGATTCTCTATCTACGGTAAACAATCAGCCGATTTAAAAATCTGAATGATTATCAAATTCTTAAATTTAACACAACATTTGGGATTCGTTTACTTTGAAATATACAATCAGCTTATCCAGAAACACCTTAGTCGTAACTTAATTATTCTGAATATTTCATACGGTGTTTAATACTGTAACATGCAAAAATTATTTTTAAAAAGAGAAACACTGACTAAAGTAAACGCAATGAAAAACATTAAACTAAACTATTGGAAGCTACCAATATGCTTAACTAATTGTATGTACATTGCACGACTTGCGATGCTGTTTGGTGAAACGTTTACGTGAATTCAGATGGTGGTCTAATTAAGATTTTAACAAGCACTATGATTTGAATTAAGATGAATTTCATTTGCTGCTTTTAGAGATTGGTCGATAAGAGTAGAGCATTATGTAGCATCGAAAGACGCTGAAATTTTTTATTTCTTACTTTTTATTTCACACTTTTACTTGAGAGTAGTTAATTCTCAAAGTATTTTAATTGTAAAGGACGAAGATGGCATAAATATTAGGTTATTCGCCAGAATATCTAATATTATGGAAAGGTTCGTATAAGACGACCGGGGTCAAGCATAATATACCGTAACATCTAGGTAAATATAACTTCCCATTGCACGCAAGAATCATAGACTTAAAATTATAGGTGCCTAACAAGTGTACTTTCAAGCAAAGCATGACTTATATGATAATTCGTTTTGCAAATTTGTGAAATGAAACTTCATAAATCGCACACAGTTTCGTTTATTTTGTGGGAATGCTAATTCTGGTTTGGATCAGATGAATTCCTCGCATTAATCTTATACTTTACTGCTTGTATGGTTTATTAACATGATTTTGAAAACAAAATCATGCAAAACGGCAAAACAGTAATTTTTTAATTTGGGTCGGAATATCTACATGTTTTAAAGGCATTAGCCAGTTGAGTATACCAAATAATTTCCCATATTCTCCTCAATTACTTATGAACCTCATTTTTGCTTATCATTCTCAAATTTCACTTTATCCCCTGAATTATCGGTTACCCTCCTTCACTGACTCCTATTTAACACCGAAATATGTCAAATTTTGAATTTGATGTATACTCCCTGATGAAACCTAATCGTGGTTCAGTGCACGGATTTAGCTTAAATCAATACGATCGTCTCACGATCACAAAAAGCAGTGTGCAAAGTTTAAAATCAATTAGGGCCTTCGTGTTTTGAGTTAAAGCATGGACATCCATCAGCCCGTCATGAAATACGTCTATTCTCATATAAAATACAGACAATTCTAGTTTGTCTTTAAACAAACCCAAACTAAAAATATAAGTTAAAACTAGTAGTCACGTGTTTGGTTAAAGGTGTGGGTTTTTATTTTATTTCTCAAGCTTTCGTCAACCGGTGACATTTTCAAGGGAATGCTCAAATTTGAAATTTTTGGAGGAACATGTATAAGCTAAAAAAATTAGACGATACCTCTTCAATTATCGATAAACACATTCAATTTTCTTGTATCCTACTTAATAATCGCAACTCTTTATTATCGCCTATTCTTATTAATTTTCTTTTAATCGCCTTGATTGTCCTCCTGAATTTGCATTTATTCTTTTTAATTATCAACTCATTTTCTTAATTATCACTTACACACATTAATTATCGAGTATCCTCCTCAATTATCTCATATTCAAATTAATTATTGCTTATCCTCCTCAATTTTCTCATATTCCAATTAATTATTGCTTATCCTCCTCAATTTTCTCATATTCCAATTAATTAAAATTGCTTATCTCCTCCTCATATTCCAATTAATTATTGCTTATCCTCCTCTCATATTCAATTAATTATTATCTCCTCAATTTTCATATTCCTATAATCCAGCTTATCCTCCTCAATTATATTCAATTAATTATTGCTTATCTTCCTCATTTTCTCATATTCCAATTAATTATTGCTTATCCTCCTCAATTATCTCACATACCACTTAGTTCGACTATCCTTTATCTGATATCCCGCTTAATTATCACATCCGCGGCGGTTATCCCGCTTATTTATCTTATATCAATTTTCTCATATCCTTCTTATTTCTCGCTTATCCTCCGCCATTTTCTCATATCCTTCTTATTTCTCGCTTATCCTCTGCAGTTATCTGATATCCCGCTTAATTATCACTTATCCTCGTCTATTATCTCATATCCTTCTTATTTCTCGCTTATCCTCCGCGGTTATCTGATATCCCGCTTAATTATCACTTATCCTCATCAATTTTCTCATATCCTTCTTATTTCTCGCTTATCCTCGCGGTTATCTGATATCCCGCTTAATTATCACTTATCCTCATCAATTATCTCATATTATTTCTCGACTATCCTCCGCGGTTATCTGATATCCCGCTTAATTATACTTATCCTCATCAATTTTCATATCCTTCTTATTTCTCGCTTATCCTCCGCGGTTATCTGATATCCGCTTAATTATAACTTATCCTCATCAATTTTCTCATATCCTTCTTATTTCTCGCTTATCCTCTGCAGTTATCTGATATTCTGCTTAATTATCACTTATCTCATCAATTTTCTCATATCCTTCTTATTTCTCGATTATCCTCATCTCAGATCCGCTTAATTATCACTTATCGTCTATTATCTCATATCCTCTTTATTTCTCCTTATCCTCCCAGTTATCTCATATCCCGCTTAATTATCATTTATCTCATCAATTACCTCATATCCTCATCAGAATTTTGTTTATGACAGAACGGCTCCAGCGTTAATGGGAAAGGTAGAGTGCATTGAATGAGAAACGACGAGTTTATTGTAGGAGAAATGCATTGCTTGGATATGTAGAGTGCATTTACCAATGAAAGTGCGTGTATTGTTATGTACTAGCATGTTGCTGCAGTTGTCAGGTAAATGCACCGGGTGTATTCACCAAATTTGTAGTTAAAATTAGCAAAGTTTGGTCGTTTCGATTGGGGAAAGTGCAAATGTTAGAAGATCGTAAAAATATACAAAATGTGACGCAACTTCTTGACATAGGTGGGTCGTCTCAACATCTTAGAAATGTCCACCCGTTCCTGAGAAATTTATGTTTGATTGCAGTAACTTTTAATCGGGATTAAATGTTGGTCACGTTATTAAGCAGTAAAACATGATGAAGGAGTTGAGCTATGAACTTGAAATTTCACCCAGTGGTAGAAAAAAGAATTCCTCAACTTTAATGTCTGGTACCCCCGACCCCGTAAAATGACTCTAAGTAGGAGAAAAACGCTCAGGCGGGTTTTAGGCACTCGATTGAATTCTGACTTGATCTGCCTATTATCGTTTTTGTGATCATTATGGTTACATAAATGTTTTTATAACTCTTTGCATCTCAAGAAAAATAGACAAGAAGTGCACGTTTCTTAATATGACAGAGAGAGGCTCTTACAATCGTTGACAGTCGTGGAGCGTCGTTTCCTCATCTGAACTTGTCCAGATGAGCCGGAAGAGCTAATGCCAGCAGAAGAGCTGGGGGGACTAGCACCACTCGTTGGCTGGATCGTTTGCTGATGCTGAAGCTTCTGGTGATGATGATGGTGGTGGTGATGGTGATGGGAAGATTGTTGCTGATTCGGTTGTTGCTGAGACAAGTGGAATGGGTGAGATGATCGGCTGCTGGATGTGTTTGATGAAGCTGATGAAGAGAGCTTCGATGTGTGCGGAGACATGCGATTTACCGTGATTTGGTCCAAGACATGAGTCGAGTGAAACGTCGAGGGATTGCTGCTCGTACGCTCGGTGTGCCACCGGATGACGGGTAACTTCTAATACCTCCCCTTGACGCTTGAAGGGGACTCGTCCAGCAACACGTTGCCCCGGAGATCACCGTTGAGTTGATGGACCACATAACTGGCTCGTGGGGGAACCATCGCCCCGGCACGTCGGACCTGACTCCTCTACCTCGTACGCTGACGCTTCCGTGGGTGGGCCACGTTCTCGTCGGGGTCAGACGTCACCTGGATCCAGAACTTTGGCTTCATCCTGCCCCTCGTTTTTATTCATTGCAGCGGGTTATTTGGTCTGGTCTTATTCGAAGTATATATCTTTTTGGCACGCTTTCTCTTTGGATTTCAGGACAGGTTAGATGGTGGTTTAGACTCACATTAATAAATGTGTGTGAAAATCATAATCCAACCGAAAAATGGTCATCACGTGGTCACCAAAGAGTTGGCTTAAATCAACTTGCAAGTGTATTTCCTTCAGAAAATTCAAGCCGGTTGCTTGTTTAGAATGAACAGGGAAATGAAATAACGCGGAAGCGTAATCCGTGAGAGCCGATCTACATTCTAATATTTATGCCAAGGACTCGATTACAAGTCGAGGTAAAAGGTAGCAGGTACGAGTTTAGCACGTGTGAATTTGTAATACGTTTTGTAGTGAAATCGGCACGTTCCGAAATACAAACCTTTCACTCGAGAACACTGTAAAAAGTACAGACGTTACGCCGAAATGAAACTCGCTCTTCAGTCTTAAAAATTGTTCACTTGGTGCTGCCTGCTGCATGAGTTTTCAAAAGTCTTACTTTGAAGCTAAAATCATTGACGCGCCGTGTGTTTTGATTTGTCGACTTGAAAAATACAAGCTCTTGCAGTCACTAAAGCGTAAAATACGTGTTAAATATTTCACGCCGTATTATTAAGAAGCAACGTTAGAGAAAAGTAGCTCGCCTGTGTTTTGTTTTGCACGGGAGCACCCATTTTGTACATATTTTATACTCGGAAGAGCACAAAAGTTTGCAATAAAAGTTCAGCCACCATTAGCGGAAGCACCACGATTCTGATTAGTCGGGCTCACTTTCCCGTTCGTTTCAGCTGCATCACATTCCAGCTGCCTCAATTATTGCTCAGGAGTAGGTGTATAAGCGAAACTTGTAAAGATGCTATAAATAGTCACACGGGGAAACGTGCCCCGAGTTTTCCAACGACAAAGTCGACTTTTCACACCGCCGTGTTTTAAAAGTCTTGTCACGATAGCGACAACTAAAACTTACATATCTGCGTTGCACTCACAAACATACACTCGTATCAGGAAACCGAGATTTGCTAATCGCAACTAAATGATAGGAAACGTGGGTACTCTCGCGCTATTCTCGTGATCTCATTCGATACATCTTACCTAAAAGTTGGGAGCCACAAACACAAGGTATCGTTATTCGTTAAGAATTCCGCTTTGCCACTTTCTCCAGACACTCGCATAAATATGGATGGAATGAAATGGCAACGCTCACAAAAATGTCACTTATTTCCCACACACAAAGTTCTGGCGTTGATTCGAACAAACTGGTCAAATGTGTCTCTTAAGCGTTTCCACAAACTCAAGAAGTCTTATTTCTCTCACACGAGAACGAGTCCCGTGTAGCACCAATACTTTCACTGAAATGCACGGAAACAGAATGCTCAACTGGTTTTTACTCTGAAATCTCGGACCAGAGCTCCAAGAGTATATTGGTTTAAAGAACGTTAAAGAGTGAGAAAATTAGATGAATTAATCCCGAGTTCCAAGGGTTTTGTTCAGCAGCTGCTCCGTTTCCGTTTGATCTAAAATCGCATTTCTATTTTTCCCTGAGTGAAGTTTCTTGGCCTTCACGGAGAAACTTTTACGAACTAAACGGGAAAGTGTTGATGATGATGTAAGCCTCCCGTTTTATTGGAACTTCCTGAAACGAAAGAAAAAGTCGTTATTTCAGAAACAGTGCGGAGAGCTAGAATCAATTACTCATGACTTTCTCCGCTTGAAATGGAGTGCACAATTTTGAACACATTATTACTATTCCGCTCCGTATTACCGGTGCTCAGTTCAAGACATGCTCATTTTATTTAGTGTTATTTCGCTTTTTGAACCAAATTGCAGGGAGTCAAACGCAGAAGCGTCACGTCAAGTATCATGTTATAATTATTGTACAAATTTACTCCACTCTTGCAACCGTCATCCACACGCTTCTTGTTGCAGACCTATTTGTTTGCAGTCATCTTCAGCACCTTTTTATGGATTTTTAAGCACATCGTTTCTCACTTTAACGCGACTAGGTGACAGGCAAATTTAAACCCAACAAAGTCTATTGCATTTCAAGGATTTCGCTCATTCCTGCTAATTAGTCTTTATGTGCCTGGAGACCTATAATTATGCGTATCATGCTATTCTATAAACGGCGAACGTTCAAAGGTTAAAGAACAGTTTATTAGCTAACGCCAACAACATTGAACACATAATTAATATACGAACCTACAGGCCTGTAACTCGTAAACACGTATGTTTAAATGATCTAAGCATTTTAAAATTTCGGCAGCTCTGGAATGTCTCGCAATAACAAGGAGCGTGAGCCCAAGGAACGATTTTCCAGAGCAAGGTCGATTTTGATGGAGTTTGCATGGGAAAAAGGCTTCCAAAAGGAACAACACTTAAGAGCATGAAGAAAAGAACATACATTTATGTATGAGAGAAAAATGAAAGGTGTAATTGAATTTGAATCCTGAGCCTTGAGTTGACGAATGGCTGCCTCTTCCCAGCTTCTCATCTTCTTGTGTAGCAGATATATGTGTACAAGTACATAGTTAGTTGTCATTGGCGACATGACATTTCCGAGCGAGTGTACATATCAAAATTAATAGGTCGAATGTTTCGCAATTTCTGATTGGCAAAGGAAAAAAGCACTAAAAAAATCACTCGGCAAAACGTAACGCTACGTTATGAACGTATGAAATTACTCTAGTTTCTTGGAGCGAACGCAAGTACGCGAAAGCCTCATGATGTCAGGGAAACAGCACCAACGTCATGAGTAAATAATGCGAATTGGTGTGCCCGTCGAAAAAAGGCTTTTTGCTCTCCACAACCCAACGAGCCTGTTGAGCCGACAAATTCGCTTGCTCACGAAACATAATGGCTCGTACAATCGTTTCTTCTAACATAACATGGTTTTGCTCACTTTTTAAACTCACAATCGTTAGAACATTCATACCAAGATGCAGGTAGTCTTTAAAAAAAGCAAATGATTGCTACGATCCAGAGAGAGGATCACGGTTACATAAATGCTCGTAATAACGACACGTTACTTGTCGATTTCAAAGATCACCTCTGAGAAGAACGCATTCGCTGGGATCACCGTTTGACTGTTTCTTAGTGATCCTGGAATTCACTTTCGTAATATCGTATCATTTCGTTCATAAGAGGATTTTTGTGAAAAGTTTGCTCACTGCTTTTCAACTACGAGCAAGCTGAACTCGTGAGTGCCCGTTGTAGGGCTCTTGTACACCCGCTCACAAGGTTCTAGCTCTTCTACCATCATTATTTGATTGCAAAATATGGAACGAGACTGTTCGTTCACATTTGTTACTCATAAGCGTACATTCAGAGACTCGTTGGAAGTCATTTCCCCTCATCACATTATGAGAGAAATAGCTAGCGCATTTACATTACGATCATTAAGAACGGGAGTGCGCTAATATCATCTCGTCGTCGTCTAACATACACGTATGTACCCAATTTCACTTTCTTCAGCTTAGCTTTAAGTGGGTAGCTTCCTTACGGAGCTTGTTGCCACGTCTACTCTCGTTCCTACATCCTATTTGTCTTATCTTCACTTTCCCGTACCCCTTTTCTTTTCCCACCAATTTCATTCTGCCTCTGGTGCTATTCCCGGAATCAGAATATTACTCCAGTAACACTGTGTTGCTCTTTTCACTACATTCTCTAATTTCCACTCATTCTGCCTTTTCCGATCATTATGCTGGTAATAACTCTTAACACTCCTGTATTTAAACCTTATGTCAAGTTTCGTGATTATAACCTGATGATCAGGTTCATTCAATTTCAGGTTTAATTACATTTTTAGGCTTCATCAATGGCTGGACGATTTAGCATCGGGGGCCTGGACTGGCAGTGACCTTCATTCAAACCAGCTCAAGTCAAAAGGAGCTTAACGTAAAGCACGACCTACGCGAACATACACGATGACGCAATTCATAATTCCTTTGCGCAATACTCCAACGTGTACTACGCAAGAAACCAGCTCTGAGTAATTGCCCCAGTTCATAAAACGAGCCCAAAACTCATCACATTATAAAATTAAAAACCTCCTCGTCCCGTGCAAGTTTGTTTCAAAAATGTCAAGTTACAATATTTCCACATCAATTTCATTTCATAACCGTCAGAAGCTGCACAACATTGAAATCGAATGCGAACTACTTAGCATAAAAAAGAAGTCACAATCAGCCCAGCGACGTTAAGCATCAAAGGCAAGCCACAATAAGGCCATTTTGAACGTTTCCCCATTCACACCTCCCGTCGAGTTACAAGAATGGCGATCAAAATCTGCGTCAAGTGCACTCACCATCCCGCATTCATTTCCTCCACTAAATCTTGCTCCAACTCCACTCCAAGAGCTTAGTGTTTTAACAACATACGCGGTTTCGGGTAAGTGCAGAGTTTAGTTGATTGATATGCTTGCATTGTGCCGGACGTCCACGAGTTAGCGCTCAACCATACATGCAGGCGACCCATAAACGTCGCTTGAAACTCCGTTCAAAGGAATACGCGCTGATCTGCCCAGTTGCACAACTAAACGAACATGAATTTCTAAATAGAAAAGCCCCTCAAAGCCCATCAACCACTCGTGAACGGCTCACCTCACACACCCAAAATCGTTTATGCATCACAGGTGGAAATAACATGAAAAAACCTTTTGCTAAATCCAATAAAATTTTTGCATAACCGTTATTTATTTCCTGGCAGCATCACGAAAATGTTTGTTTCACGCTCAAAAATAGGATTTCCAAACCAAGCATCGCATGCTCAAAAAGCTCTTGCATTTTACTGAAATCCTAAACTTTCGACCCTAAAATCATTTTAGGAAGCAAGTCACATCCGTTTCATTTCGATAATGAAGGGCTTACGAACACAAAAGCATTTAGGACCATTCCAACGAATTACAAGATCAAAAGTAAAACGTATCGGGATTTTTTCAGATTAAATGTGAAAGTTCGAGTACAGCACACATGCCATATGCTTCTAATGCTGCATCATAAGTACCTAATATCACGAAAGAAATATTCCTGGAAAGTGATTGGTTGATGAACGGATATTATTAAAAGAAATCAAACAAAGTAGAATGATCCTTTGAAGAAGAGCTCCTACAGGCCATTTTTGGGTTTCAAATGAGACACCAGCCAGTGACAAACAACAAAGGGGGATGCGAAATGAAAGGAATGAAAGAGCAGAAAGAAAAATGATGGAGATGCTCGATGTCGAAGCAAGAAAAATAGGAACACTCCGCTCTTGCTGATTCGTTTACATGCCCACTGGTTCGTTTGCACTATAAGATACTGGCAACGCATATACTTCAAACCAAGCACGATGTAGAAAAATAACCTTTGACGTGCTGGATGAATTTGCACAGTGCATCTTTCACGGAAGTTGTTAAAAGGCATCGCTTTTCAATTTTGGCTAAAGATACACAAGCAAATGTCACTGGCGTACTTTCGTATCCCTTTTGATTTTATTTGCAACCCGATGCAAAGTTACTCGAACCAGTGTCAAAGATTTATGCTACCGAATCAAAATCAAAATATGACTAACTCAAAAGTTATTAAAAGAAGCTCGTCCGGTTCAGTAAAGCTCAAAAAACCTAATTGATACATTAGCCTGACGACATGGCTTTCTCCATTGTAAGCAGAAATATTCGTATCATCGCTGAGTTACTAAAAATACACCACCCCTTGTTATTGCGGATCATCGGTCACACAGAATACTTGTTCATTAGATTGGATTTGGAATCAACACTTGAGTTAGCAAACATAAGCCCAGAAAGGATTTTTAATGGACATTTCCAAGTACTTGTTAAAAACTCTCGGCTAAACGTAGATAAATGATATGTGCTGGATGCACGCTCATGTTGACATACTTAATACTAGCGAATGGCTTGGGATCGGGTTTAGGAACCCAGCACAACGTTGAAATCCCATCACATGAATTTTTCCTTTAGAATAGCTTTCACTTTCATCCGACCATACTACATAAAAGAACTATAAAGGCTTATGCAAACGTAGCCACGCCAACTCCCTTTCAACAGAAAAATTTGTTTAAAAACATGCTCGGAATTTTATTTTATAAACGCATGACCATTGGTGTGATAAAATAAACTCAAACTGTTCATTCTTGTTTTGAAACCCTTCTGCGTGTACATTTAACCTAATCTCCGGTGGGAATTCAAACCTGACAAAATGTAAAACGCGCAAATAACATTTGACATTTACAATGTCCAACTGCCACACAACTTTTCTGCTAATAAACTCGAGTGTGTACGTATTGCAACATCCAGAATTGCTACAATGTGAAATGTATTTTTGCTACAATCGTATGCACTTCCTGTTCCAATAAATGAGGAAATTTGGTATTGCAGACCACCTGTAATTTACAAATGCGATGGTGTGTTTATTTTGGAGTTGTTTTTCTGAGGTTTTCCTTCCCAATTAAAAGTGGAACAGCAACAATTAGCATTGCCCTTAATATTGGTGGAGGTGTAAGAGGTTTGCGGTGGATACATTACGCAGTTTTTGCACAATGAAGATAAGTTCATTGAATAAACTGAGTAATTTAAACGCTGACTATTTTTTTCATTTAATGTTACTTAATTTTATTACACAATTATTATATACATATACAAATGATATTCTAAACCATAGATTAAACATGCTCCCATTTACGTAATGTTAAAGTACGATTTTTTGCTGTTCCTTTGCTTCCCTGCAACTTCAGGTAAATTTGTATCCTCGACTACATCAGAAGCATTATTTTCAAGGAACTTCCAAGAGACCTAACAGAGACAGGACCGTGTCAATTCTAAAAATCCAGATCACGGACAAAATTTTCATTGCAAAATCATCTAGTTAGTCGTCCAGGATATAAATTTACCTGAAGATTGGAGTCTGCAAAGGAACAGATTTTTGTGGATAAAATATTCGTGTTTCTTCTATCAGTTTGTCTATTTCTATTACATATACAGCTCAATTACGAAAACTAGTTAATATTCTGAATGCCAGGTAAAATTATATTTAAAAATACAAATTTACATTAACCAGCGTACTCCAATTATGTTAATCCACACAGTTCTACACATCTCATCTCCGAATACGAAGAAATTCAACATTATCCCAAAATCCCAGCAAAGCGACTATACCCCGAGCACTTGGAGAACCCATTGTTTTGGTTTCATGTTCCACTGCGGTCAGAAATTCTGACTCAAACATTCATGGAAGCATAAACTGATGTGTTTAGTAGCCTCACGCTAGTCTAAACATGCTTCCTAAACAAGACTCTTCACAAAATTCCAAGACTTGACTATACATAGTAAATAGGAACGTTGGTGTAGTTCTAGAAAGGAAATATTTCATAGCTCCAGACTACCTCAACGAAAAGGTTTATCTGCTAATTCAAGTAAATTCGCAAATATTAATGCAACGCATGTGTTTGAAAACGAGTAAATCATAAAATTGCTCATCCACGTTCATAAAGAAATTATACCCCTAATGAGAACTGGAAACTTGCATGGAGGTTATTCTCCTGATAATTAACCAGAGGAAAGCATGTATATAAACCGTGCTAGCACTCCTGGTTGTGTGTTATGCCTCTGGCTGATGCAAACCCATAAAACAGTTCTCAAATATCCATGTTGGGATACTTGATGGCTCTCCAAAGATTCAAACACGGTTCTGAAGGTGAAAGGCCACTCCAAAACTATTTTGCCCCACAAATCCACGCATAGACTGGCTCGTAATCTAATAGCTAGCGAATAAACGAGTTGCCACTAAAAATGATTTATCAGCGTTTTTAATCCTCAGACGAAAGTGGGTCAGGAGATTGGCAAGATACATCGAGGCCCATTTGCATAGGGATCCTCTGGAAAAATAAATTCCGTACATGTGTCATTCATCGCGAGGTGGAAAACAACCACCTTGTTTTATCTAAACCACATGCACTCAACTTGTAACTCAACTCTGTACATCAACTACATGCATGGTTCAAAAACTGCGAATCACGAATGCCATGATGATTCACACTTTATAGCCTGTGTGATCATTCTAATCAAAACAGGATGCAACTGGTGAGGAAGCAACTCGGCATAAAAATTAGTTTATAGGTCTATGCATCTCTTATTCCTGCCCACCGATTACGACTGACGATGACAAAGTGGTTAAATAAAGTGTCTGCACGAATGAAGAATGACTCAAGATGGGCCTAAATGAATAACGTAGCGGTCGCTTAATCTACAACATTCTACGCAATATCCCAACAGCTAACTAAGAATAGAACTTCCTTCTTTTTACACCACATATACTAGGATAATCTTGTGGTTATGAAATAACAAACATGCTTGTAGGAAAGTATGGGGAGCGTATAAACGGTCGAAATTTATGCACTTTTAGTTTTGTTTCTGCATCTAATTTGTTGGGTGTCAAAAAAAGTCTCCATGAACTTTCCAAAATGACCTGCTGCAGAGGCTGTATTGTAAAAACGGATGCGTTCATAGCAGCGGTATGTGAAACACAAATATTTTTACACATTCTGTAACTCAATGCAAAACTTTGACATTTCAGCTGCTATCCGTGGCTGTGCTGGGGTTCTCCACATATGTGTTGACTTCATCAGTGGTGTCACGCACAAGTGACAGGGAACCCGGCAACGGCTCTCAGTCCGCCCACGCGTTGACAAACGAGCATAATCCAACAAATCAATCCACCATGCAATTGAATGCAACGGAGGAAAACGTGACAACGGAATCAGCAGGAACGTCAATCTCACCAACAGGAAGGGATGGTGGATATGCCACAGATCCCGTGTCAACCACGCCAACCTGGAATGTGTTTTCCCATCACAACTTTTGGAGCGAGAAATCCGACACTTACGTGATGCTAATGAACGTGTCGTCTGGAACGGGGATTTTCGCAGCAGTTCTTCAACTCGGATTCTCGTGGCTTCTTATTTGCGGGTCAACCAAGGTAATCAACCAATTCGTGTATCGATCCAAACGCAAAGTTTAAAAATTGGTTGAAAAAACTCTTCAAAGATGGTAGAAAACATGAGAGCCTACTTGAGAAATGACTTGCAAGGTTGTAGTATTTTGATATGATTTTGATACAGGACTTGAAGGATCGCACAAAGCTCTGGAACCTCTCCAATTTCATTGTGTTGATCCTTCTAGTGGTGATCATTCTTGTGCCTTTGTCATACGATACGGGAACAAACCAGTTTAAAGGAGCTTCAACCTTCTGGAGACAAATTTTAAGGAAGATTAACTCGATCCCTAACCAGTTCTCCCTCAAAACACTTGAGTTCATACGGGGCAGTTTCTCAAACTTCTTGGTCACGGATATCGCGCTATACTACTACATTCTCGGGCTCGATGCATTTCTCCTCGTCTGCTTCCTCATTTTCCCATTTTTATGCTGCCTTTGCTACCCTTGCAGGAAGTGCTGCTGCAAGCAAAAACAGAGCCGCACCGACAGTGATGTCATGCTTTTTGGGAGCAGTGGAGACACTTACTAACGTAAATCCATTACCAATTTCATTGTAATATATACCGAAATAAAAAAGTTGACTGAATTTGACGTGGAATTTAGCATCACTTCTGGTTCACCATCTCTCATTGGAAATACGCGAAACAGTAATGCCAAGCAGGTGCGTATGTATGACCCACGCAACGTGATTTCTCTCCCCTATCATTATCCAGCATATAGAGCGTACGCAAAGAGAGTGCATCAAGGCTTTCTCTAGTGAGCCGAAATCTTGACTCGTTTTCCGCCCCACTAAGCATTAGTTGTAAGCTCTGGTGTAATAAAAAATTTGCACTGGTTGGTGCGTCTGCAATGTCTCGAGCCATTACCCATTTATTTCACCCTTCAAGAATTTAATACTTTTGAATGGTGGCGAGTGGTGGCTAGCTCGCAAAGGACAAAAGGATGTCGTAAATCCCCATCTGTCGATTATGATCAAGCCATGCAGAAGATAGATAGTCTCGACTATTATCTGAATTTTATTCCCCAAACGTGCCTACCACGAGAACCAGTGATGAGTTGAGACTCTACCGGATCCTGAAGGGAATTCATGAAGTTGGAGAAAGTTGCACCATCTCAACAAGGCTTTATATCGACTCCTTTAGGTGAAACACACCGTGTGGGGTTTTAATTAATGAGGTTCTCCACTCATCCCAGCATTAACGCACAGTCTCAAGAAACGTCACTGCTTTACCTAGAATAACTTTTCGTAATAACTTTTCAATAAGATTAATTGGCATTAAACCCGGCATGACTTCATTATCGGTTTTTGTGGGTCAATAAATAATATGCATCGCATTCATTACACTGCATTATGGTGATTACTCTCAGCAATAAGCCTAATGATGTCAGATTTTTATGAATAATTTTGTGAATGGGGCTCCTTCTTTGATGTGATGAAGCCTGGAAGAATTCATGGTAATTACGATATGTATATAAATTGAAGCCGTGCATGCATGACTGTGCCTGCCAATTTGCACGCAAATGGAAAAAAAAGGTTACCCAGTTTCCCGAAGAAGCAGTCTAGTGACCTGAAGAGGCATAATGCAGGGTAAAACCACAAGGCAAGCTAACTTTTTTTTTGCATAAAAGAAAGTATTATGATGAGTTTTTATTGTATTATTACGCATCAGCTGCTGCTACTGCTCCCAAGTGGTTGTATGATATTGCTTTCACGTTCTTCTAATCCCACCTAGTCACTGAAGGGTTAATAAATATGGAGAAAATCCACAAAAATACAACCCGAAATGTGGGCACGGATGCGTTACATTTTATACTTTATCATTCAATTTACGACATCGAACATCCATTCTTCAAACCTAAGGAGAAGCTATCGTTTTATCGTATATGGGTGTTTTCTCATTAAACTCATGCTGCAGAACTAGACGTCAATACGAGATACGTACCACATCTGTCATATATATTCGTAATTCATTCAAGGATTTCTTGATCATGTCACTGGGGCTTTATTGTCAAAAAATTCTCTCATTTCATCCATTACTCGATTCCAAAAGAAGTCGAGCCTTTTGAATCATGCAATTTGTGAGAGGAACGTCCTAATTTCCATTGCTCATTACTCGCTACGAGCCTGCATGAATTGCCCTCTAAATGACAATGGGTGTATAATTTTAATAAACACTAATGGACCAGTCCATAAAGATCCATCCCCATATTGATAGCAATAAACCCATATATAGCATTGGAATTCGATAGACAAAAGCACGCAGCTCAAAGCGTTGAATTCTCACTGAAAATTGCGACAAGATCCATTTTTTTATTGTGCTAGCCTCATGCTTTGCTAGCAACTTAAAAGTAAAAGCTCTTTTGGGGGGCTCAGTTTCACAGGCTCGGACTCAATTCAATAATTTCACATGAGCACCACAATATTTACCTTTTATCTTGATATCCAATAAAAGTTTGTTTTTCTCCGAATGCACATTCACGTATATACTTCAAGTACCTTCACATCCGACCACAAACCAATATGTTTGATATTGCAGACTCCGCGAATGGAAAATCCGTCCGTTGTTGTCGGTTTTGATCTAGTTCTTGTCATTCACAATCCTTCCAATTCGGATCTGCTTGCTTTCTTTATGCAACCGATTCATATAAGTTTAGCCAACACCAGAAGCAACCAGCTGGCTTGTTAGTAGCTGGGGCTATTAATTCGTTCCTTTGCTGGAAGTAATCTACTGCTTCACCTCGCCACAATTGATTCGTCTTGAAGAATCCTCTCTTTCTGAATGAAATGCTACAGCTGAATAGCACACGAGCTTTCACCATTTGCTGTCTAAACATCCGTGTATTTACACTTGTGGTGGAAAATGTGTTTCAATTCCTTATTCTTTATCGTGCACCAGCTAGTACATGTATTTGCTCAGGCGTTTTTTGACATTGTCATCATGTTATAAAACAGATTCCTCCAAACTATAACCACCTGCCTTCCAGTATTATGATGAAGCCCACAAACAAATAACGGAGCATCGATTTTCATACAAAAAATGAAAGTATTCGTTTAACCCATATGTACGAGCAGTTCCACCACAGGCTTGGCTTTGACTGTTCTCTTTTTTTTGAAAATATTTTAGTTGTACGATTGTATTGTTAGTGGAGTTCAATTTACGTGCAACTGATGTTTTCTATTACTTTCATGCAGTTTCTTTTCATCTCTTTGTAACTCACTTCACTTCATTTAACATAAAATTAGAGAAAGAAACTCTAGTTGCAAGTTTTCTTGGAGCCAATAGAAAGTATGTGCACATGCTAACAATCACTCTGAGTATTCCTGTACGAATGACAAATAATAAGTTGACGTACTTTCTCTCTCACAACAAGGCTTCCAAAATATAATTATTCTTTATATGGCTTGTGCTGCGTAAATTGTCCTGGTTGAGTCCTTGAAAACGGATAAATTTAAATGAAGCGATACAAGTTTTCCCGTGTAAAACAAACTGTACTATAACTGGTCATTTGGTTGACGTAACCGAGTTACTTACCGCCCGTAATAGTTTCCTACATGCATAAACTTTTGGCAAACACATCATTTTGTACCAAAAGCACACACAATTGAGAGTAGTTTTCTGTTTCGGCAGAACACAACGGTTGTTGAACGTGGTAGTCACTCGTATTGTTGCCCAAGCGTCGTCATTTTTCGCTAGTAAAACTTTTCCAATTTGCAAGTGTCAGGTAGAAGAGAGAGAGAGAGTGCGACGCAAAACACGACGACGGTTGTCTGCTTATCCCTTTTCTTTGCGTTGTGCAACCAGAGATTCATGTGTATCCATGGAAAGTTCGAAGGTAAAACACAAGGGACCACGCTATTTCCTTCCGTTACGTATTCCCCATTCAAAAATATCTACGAAACCACTATACTTAGCGTAATACCACGAAAAAGCTTACGTGTGCCGCAAAGCTGCAATTGAATCTTCGTGAGCCGAAAAATAAGTAAATTCATATGTGTGGTTGTGATAGCGTATACGTCGTTCGTTCGTTCGGCATGTGTGTCAAGATGAAATGTCAGGTGAGGTTAAAAGGAAGCTTTAATTTTACATTCAACATTCCATACCTGTCAATATGCTGAGTTTCCTTTTGTCGACCGGTAGAAAATGCAATAATGATGATAATAACACGATTTGATATCCTCAACTATTCTACAAAACACTACTTTTTTATTCAAATGTGAAATATTTTTCGTTGCTTTCTCTTCGGAGAAAAGAAAATCCTTGTCACTTCACAACAGAACAGAAGCATACGGGACGAGACCAGAACAGAGACTGTTGAATACTTCCTCCGGAAGGAAACTTTCAAACGAGAGTTTGACACAGCATAAAAGGGAGCGAATTCCAACGTGTGGAGAATCTAATAGCGGAAAGCACTCAAATGTCTTGAACAATGACAGAGTTTGAATGTGGAGAGTAGAGTGAATGCAGCTGTGGTATGGGAAACGAATATCTGTGGTGCTCCTTCCACGCTCGGGATATAATGAATGAATAATATTTATCAAGGATTAATTACGACCCTACTCTTCAACAGTATTGTTCATTTGTATCGTGCCTTATAACATCTGGGAAATGCTGAAGAGATTATGGGAATTTGTGGTAATTTACACTTTATATTTAATAATTACGTGAGTAAATACACGATGTAAATTCGCGGCTTAGCGTAACAATTTACACGAAATTTATTCCACTCTCAGCTCAAAAACTTTTTCCCGTGTTCGGATTCGTGATATTCAATTTGTTGTGGATTCCACTGTGATTGTTTTTTTAAAGAGAGGAGCCACAGATTTTTGGTCGAAGGTTTTAATGAATAACATAACTGGTTTTGGTGAATCACTCAAGCGAAAGAACCAAGACAGAAAATGAGAAACGTGTTTGAGAACCTACGAAATATCTCCAGACACAGAAAAGCACGTATCTGGTTCGGAATGTGGTAGCGGCACGACTGTTGCTTCTCTCTCTTTCGATCCGAAAAGACCAGCAGCACTATGTGAGCACAGCCACGCTGTATCTGAATGAGCAACTTCCCTAGTACGGATAGTAAAAGTGGCGAGAACAAGACTCCCTTCAATGATGGTGGAAGGGAACAAGGATCCGTTGGAGAAAGTTGAGAAAGTGTATACCAAAATGCAATACACCTCCTACGCCAGTTCACACCGTCGACTTTTGTATTAAATTACTAGCGCTCTCCAGCCTACTCGCCAGTTTTAGAGATATGACACTTTTTCATTTTACTCTCAGAACACAGCAAGGGAAAATGTCAATTCATGTCCTGTTGTTTTCAATGGAAATTTCACTCACTTGAGTGACTGACTTATTTGAACATGATACGTTGGTTGTAGAAAACTCACAGTAATTGAGCATATATTTGTTGAATAAACAGTTTAAGTTTAAAGCAAATTGCTGCTCAAATGTCAGAAACACGTCTAAATCAGCACGAAAGTGAACGGGAGAGATTGTTCTCAACCGGATCGTTTTACATACACAGCGTATCAAATCAAGTTTCAAGGTCCCACCAACGGATTTACTTCAAATAACACGTAATCATCATCGATATTATGTTGTTTCCATCCGGTTTCCATAATCCCTCTGAGCCTTTATGCTGCTGCAGTATAAAGTTTATAACCGTAGCAAAGTGCTTTAAAATACAAAAATTACGAGATCAAACGACATGAATGTGATTGCAGTAGAAAGTGTTCTCTACGTAGCTCCTTACGTTATGTGACCTTTCCAGTTGATGTTTATCGTGGGAACTTTGTTTACCCGGTGTTGTATAACACATTTAGTTTCGGTCATCATCAAACAAAGTTGTAGATGAAGCTGTAGTTTTGCTGATTAAAAACACATGATGACGTGGTTTCTGTGAAAGGTCTTGCTCCTTTATATGCAATCCCCTCCGGTTGTGAAAGGGCTTATCTCCCTCTCGCTTACCTGATATTATGTCATGTGTCATCTTGAAAGTGAAATGCTCCTGGAAATGGTTGCAAAGAAAATTGCTCCAAAGTTAATTCCATACTTTCATGCATGTGGAATATTTCCCGTGTAATAATTTGAATAAATGAGTATGAGTAGGCACATCAGAGTATAGTGTAATTTGATAAAAACAAGGAGCACACGCTTTGATGTTGTTTTGAAAAACTGTTTCCGGTTTATTTGTATGTGTGTATATATACTGATATAATGTAATTGAAAATGGGATCATCGCAGTGTTACAGTTTATTAGAGCAAGTTTATTTTGTTGAATTTGAATAGTTTCAGAGTGAGTGACAGGAGGCAGTGATGAATACAGAGAAAAGATGATTTGATGATGCGGCAAAACAACCTGCGTCAAACTTGAGCACCCAAAACCAAGGGATTCTTTCATCTTCCAATTCCGCAAGCCTGCCGTTATTACACGATATTTTGAATGTGCAAAACGACGTGAGTCTGGCGTTTCTCCTATGAGCAGAATGCCATTGAAGTGGGATAGCTCGTTTGCTGTCGAAACATAGAGAAGCTGGTTGTTGACAGAAGTTTTGTGCGGTTTGCTCCCTTGCATTTATAATCATACAATTCATTTGCTAAAGGATCAAAGTCTCTAAAAGTTCTAAGCCACACAGCCCAATAGGAGTTCATCATTAACTTTTTTGTTCACTCTCTCCCCAGTTTACATTCTGCTACAATGTTCCCATTAATATACATAATATATGGTGATGATGCATTGTATGCTCCGCACATGATGACACGATGTAAAAGACGCAATTTGTCGTTTCATGACAAAATTCAGAATTAGGACGGAGCACGTACGTTTCGAGAGGGAATGCCTTGACAAGTACTTGATGTTCTACTGACTTCCTTTCTGGGTGGGATATGCCTCATTTACCTTCAAATATACACACGCACGCTAAAGCCAACGTAGTAGTTAAAATGCTCCACGTCCTGAAACACAGCGACTTCTGCAGGTTAATCCTGGGCGAATTAGTTCTTAAACATTGGCGAGGCATGTAAAGTTTCAAGAAGTAAAAGTTTTCAAAAGATCAGACGCACACCACCGCACCAACATTCTTTTTGCTCTGTAATTAAAGTCGAGGAAATTGGTTTGTAGTCAAGATTAGCCTGAATTACACGTACGCTTGTGTAGGTAGCGGAAATTGGCAGAATACAATTCCCACAAGCAATATGCATTGTAGATATGATATACCGAGTGATTCACGATATGCTATGTATTTACATAGAGAAACCCATTAATAAGAAGAATTCATTGATCCGAGATGAAAACCCCATCGCATTGCCCCGAAAATTGGTTGTTCTGTTGCAACCTGCTACTCATAAGGCATTTCCCCTACGAAGTTTCACACACCCACGTATTTGAGTGGGTGAATCGTACCGCAATAATTTTTGCACGTTATTGAGTCGAAAAACTTTTGCATTCACATCTCATTCGTCATGCGCGACCAAATCAGTCTGTTTTATTATCATATCATCATAAATAATAAATTTTACATTCGTCACGTTAAAGAATACGTTAACTATACACTTTGCAACTTACCAAACATAAAAAAAAGTTGTGGCAGTGGCACATGCTTCACCAATTTTACGTGAGCTAACAAAATTAACCTAGCACTCGTCGACTCACTTAAATATGAGTTGCCCGAATATTGGATAAAACTTGTCATACACCTGACTAAAATCATATACATAACTTCGTAAAATAAATTCCTTTGGTAATCGTAAAGTACAGCGTATCGTAATCGTGTGTAAATTAACATTCTCGTAAATGATCCAGGTAGTCGAGTAACATTATACCGTGCGTAGAGGTGGCACGTTATAAAAAGCATGTGTCATATTTCATTTTCGTGGTCCAAATACCTCGGGACACATAAATCATCCTCAAGAATTTTTATAGGTTTTCCTTTCAAGAATTTCTCATAATCTATTAAAAAGGTTGAAAGAAACCCGACAGATGGATGTTCAGTGGTTCTGGAGCAGAGTACCTTTTGTCAAAGTGGTAGTAAGCCCGGTGGCAAGTTGTTTTTGTGAAAGTAACCTAGATATACGATTTAGAACTCTGAAGTTGACATAATGAGCAGATTTCCTCAAGCACCCTTTCCGCCGATGATAGTGATGGAATTACGTATATACATTAAACCTATAACCTGCAAATGAAGTTTATCCACTACGAACAGGATCCAAACTCATCTCAACTCGAAAAGTAGTTTAAAGAAGCAAGGTAGTGTAGGTAGTACATACACGTAGGAGTATATTTGGAGTAGTTTGGTGCTCCTGTTTATTCCACATCATCGCCGGGCTCTGTTTGCTTTTCTCCACTCGCAAAAGTTCAGTCTAGTCAACACAAAGACAAGTTTAAACCTATTGTACTAGTACTAGTGTAGCAATGCATCACACAGGAGACAAAACAGTCTAGCAAATACAGCTCTCCCAGTTGATGTGCTGGGAAAACTAGTCAGCTACAACAAACACAATATCGCGTTGCGCCTTTTCCACAACACGGGAATGTTCGATTTCCTCCATCACCATTCTCCTGAATGAGTATGAGTATTGCTCAATATCGTATTACACTTTCGTTTCATCTAGGTCCACAGGTAATGTAATGTAATGCATAATGCAAAAACGTTTCTTGAATCGGAAGCACAAACCAAACCAAACTTCGGTCGGCATTATGCATCTAGCGAGATTTTTCTCTCTGTATTCTACACAAGCTTATCCTATCGTTAATCCCAGATGAGGTAAGAAGCTGCATTAAATTTGATTATGAATCCTGAAAAATTTACATAACACGTGGGAGAAAGTTGCACACAACCGTGTGCATTATGATCTCTTTCCTCCCACAGTATAGTACTAGTGTAGTATATTTTATGTGCTTATAAAATTAAAATAACCTATATACAGTGTTGTAATATTTATGGCATGCTAATCATCGCCTTAAGTACGCCATTGGTCCATTTCCATTGACATCCGTGCCGTACCCATTGGAAATCATGGTGGGTCCAGAGCAACCATTTTCGCTAGAATTTTTGATGAAACCGTTCCGCAAGTTGTTCATGTAGCTGTTATTTGCATAGTTGTTGGTTCCCGTGCCGCCGGCTGCGATTGAGCGAGCTCGTTTCTCCTGGATAGCTGCTTGGATCTCCAGTCGATCCGTCCGTTGATGCTGATACGCCTCGATGTAAAAGTTTGTGAAGAGGGAGATGAGCGTGATGCAGTAAATGATTATGTAGCAATTGAGAACAAATGGGAAGTCGCATGTCCTTGACATTCCATAAATTAAATGAACGATGATCGCCAGAAACTGGATCTACAATACACAACATTAAGCTCTATTAGTCGCATTCATTACATTCAACGGGTCAATAACTTTGGGCAGGATCAATTTCAACCTTGACATTGTGTATGTGTTTTCTTATTTTTAACAACACAAACTATTGAGTGTGTATACATGGACGTATGGACGAACTGCATTGCTCTGTTTTGGCATCAAAACAAATTTCAGCAATATATAATGGTGATGACCAACATTCATGCGCTGTTACAATGCACAGTACACCGGTGTGAATGTTACAACATTTTGTTTGTGAAGTTGGGGGCGCAAAAACAAGTTTCTCTTATTTTGATATCACCAAAACAAAGTGACCTCCTGATTGTATAAAATCGGGTCAGAATACTATAAATGATATAAGATGCATTCGTTTTCATTAAAAACCGCTATATAGCTGCATTCAGATTCAAAACAACACGATTGAAAGAATGCCTATTTTGCATTTTGTTTGTGCACGAAAATCACGCTTGCCTACTTTAGACCTGACATTGCTGCAACAATTGTCTTGAATGAGTATAAAAAATTGCCAACTATTGCATACTTGCAGGGGAGCAATATCCTCCGCTGCTTGGGGGAAATCGACCAGTAGTAAACAAAAAAACAGAGAGTGATGCCTTTGGTCGTGCTGTACTGAAATGATTTTTGGTAGTACAGCATGCACGAGATGCGACTTTTCGCAACATTCAACATTGTTGTCACTCTTTTTTGTTATTCAACACCTTCTGATTGTAAACATCTTTCGCAACACATCATTCTATCTTCAATATCATTACTATAGCTCACCAGTTGAAGTTGAGTGAGGTAGCGCTTCCACCACAAGTATTTTTGAACAGCGGGGCCGAAGGCAGAGAGAAAATAGTATGTGTACATCACAACATGCACGAACGAGTTGCAGGTACACTGAAAGAAAACTGCAAAGCCAACAAAAACGAGTTAGTTCACTTACATGCCTATTTCATACATTCAACATACACCTCATTTTGTTAGGAAAGGTAATGGTACGACACACACACGCACCACCGAAACCTAACACAAACCTTAGATTAGAGTACCATAAAAATCTACGCAGCAATGGTCATTAGCAAAAGTTTGGAAACACACATAAAAGGAACTCTTCATTAGGGTAAAAAGTGCAAACTTACTCTGCCCTCCGGGAAAGTACTTGCCAGCAAGCCACCAGTTCAAAATCATTGATCCGTGATGGTAGACGTGGAGAAACGTTACTTGGGAATTCTTCTTCCGTAAAATGAAGAAAACCTACAATGTTGCGTTAATTAGAATTTTGACGCAGGGAAATTGCATCCAATATGAATTTGGTTTAGCATACCGTGTCTAACAAGTCGATCACTTTCGAGAAAAAGAACCACCAACATGCTGCAGCCATCTGTGGATTGCAAAATAACAAATTAGTTCCGTGAGCTCATTGCTGCATGCATTTAGGTTTCTTTTCCGCTTCTGTCATCCCTTTCACTAAAATGAGCATTTAGGATCATTTTATGCTACGTTGCAGTCAAATTAAAAAACGAAATATCGCATCACTCATGAGTGGGGGTAAGAAATTACAGTTTAAACACTAGGCTTTTATCACACGTTTAAGGTTCGGTGATAATTGCTTGCGGTCATGAGCGTGAGAATGAGATCAATCAATAACCTGGTTTTGTACCAGGAAATCGAATGCTAGCGATTTTTTCTGTGAAACTGGCAATTTCAATGTTCTATCCAAAATTGATATAAAAAAAATCCAAATCTTAATAAAAATCATCTACAGTTAAAGTGCAAAATGTTATAATCATGACTGTGTATTCTACAACATGTGTGCCAATTTGTTCTCTGACTTCAATGATAACAGTGCGAATAGATGTTAATCTTGGTTGAAAAATAAAAATGTGTCTGTTAAACATTTTAATTTGCCTACAAAGATATTTGACGTCTGAATCGTTAATATGTAAAGTATTTCATGAAATTAAGATCATATAGGTCACTTACGCGAACGGCTTGTGGGGAGTTGCTCCTATCCACAGGTTGACATTGTAAACTGTAGCTTGACTGCCATGCACTGATAACGAACTGCAAATCAAATGAGTCAATTAACGTGCTATAATAGGAGCGCGTGCACTAGCTATTCATGCTGGAATTAACCCGCGACATAACAAAGACAAAAACACGAAACAAATTAGCATGTAACCTCTTTGAACATGTAGCCGGATATCATGACTTGAACAAAGTTGTATATTTTGAGAACATTCCTCAAGGTGTATGGCCGCCGATTTTCCATAAGAATTGGTCCAATCAGTACGACCAAGTAGTAAATTATTATGATAGTCAATATAGGCGTCCATCTCGGCATGAGAAACCAATTCTCTACTCGTGGATCTGCAATATAAATAGAAAGTTTGTTTTTCGGATACTCTTTGAAATCTGGCATTTAACACGCAGTTTATAACGCGCGTCAATTAAGTTTTTAAAATAATAACACACTTTTGTGCAAAAACATCACGCTCATTAAATGAACTGCATACTTAGCTAGAAGAGCTGAAAAGTCCATAACATCAAGCCATAATAACTCAACTAAATTGACACACACTTGACGCTAATTTCCCTGTCATGCCCAGTTTTAATATGAATCAAAAGCTTAACGAACATGCACGCGTCTCATCAAAGGATACAACTTCATTCAGCAAAGTAATCACCTCCACCATTCTTGGATAATTACGTGCTTCGCCATTACCACCACCACCTGAACTTTTTTTACGGATTGGTGAGCGTAAATTCATAACGCCACATAGTTTCAAACAGCATAATAATGTTACACGGCTGCGTCTGTTTGTGTATGCTAGTCATTTTGAGATGCGATGTGTGTCCTACGTTTCGCACGGTGAACATTATCATTTTCGTTTTTTGGTCCCTCTCGCTCACACACCATATTTTAAAAATGCATGAGCAAAACACACATCTGAAGCCTTTGTGCCTTACTTTTCTTGCGAAAGTCATTTTGACCATTCAGACACGCCAGAAGATGATGATAACGGATGGTAATCGCAGCGATACACTTTACTTGCGTGTGTTTTTGAGAAATGGGGAAACCAACTGAAACAAAATCCATAATTCATTTTGTCTAAATTTTTTGTCTTTTGGTCCTTTCTGCCGTTAATTTTATTTCACCCATTCTTTGCTCTTTTAGTTTGCTAATGCAAATACAATGCTAATGGCATATGAATTTCTAACTCGTTACAAAAATTCCATGTTTTGTAAGATTACATTTATTCGACACATTGAGCTCTGATTTTGACTTGCGACGAAACCTCCGAAAGCTAAAACCTAAAACCTGGCAATTAGTTCATTGTTAGTTTCCAAACAATATTTCCTCATTTAGTCCCGTATTTTTCCTCATCACCATTCCAGTGTATAGAATTCCCAAGAATGACTAATCCGTAGTCACGAATAAATTAAAATTTTGAGGCATTAATTCACTTTAAAGTTTCTAGATGCTAATAGCTATTTTTGCAAGCAATAATGATCCCCTTTCATATGAATCATAGTCATATTAGGAGGTGCATTGACTTTGGGTACCCTTCACATTTCTTTCAGGACCAAAACAACAAACATTGCCTACAAACAACACAATTTAGGTAGCGAACAATTATGCTTTGCATAGTTATCTTATAGAAGAATGCGTATTGAATCTAGGTGTACCCTTCAAAGGAGCATAAGGCAAAGGACAAAGGCTTTAACCTTGTCAACATACATGTACTTGGGTACGTACAAACTATTTGACAGACATGCTAATTTTGATTGCAATTCTAATTGCTGAGCATTTGAAGAAACAGAATAAACTCAACCATTCATGCCCGTACACTACATTTTGGTAATATTTGACGCAGAATTTAGTAATAGTCAAGCAGTTAGTCATTTGTAATATTTTGGTAAATAAATGGATTATGAAATGTACCTATGCGCAGACGTTAGTTTAAAATCATTCTTGATGCACCTCTGCGATAAATCCTATCCTGAGAAACATAATTTTGTCTTCGTATGAAAAAACAAAGTGGTCAAACAAGGATTTTGCGCAATTCAAAATGTGGGCCATACACACACACATACAAAATACGCACACATAAAAAGCTGTGTGCTTTTAAAAATCTACCCCTTGCAAACATAGGTGATCACAATTTTTTGCCTATTAACTTACCGTACAGCACGCAAAAAACTGTTTTCCACATAAAACCATGCAGAATATACACAAGCGTTATAGCATCCATTCAATCAATCAAGCACTTGCATTTTGCATGCACCCAGGATTCCCCCGTAGTAAATATCAACATAATACATCATGCTAGACGCTTCATTTGTTACGCTACAGATTTCGAACCGTAGGGAGTCAGATACCCTTATATGTGTGAGATAACGCTACTGCCCTAATGATCCGTGTTGGAAAACAACACCAAATTAACCCGGTTCACGCAACTTAGTTGGTTACTTATGATTTCAGTTGGGGGTTTACTTGCGTTTTCGATTCATTTTATCATTTTTATCATTTTTTACAAACATATCAAGATCAAAATGTCTTTAGCCTGAAGCACAGATCGTGTAAACTAATCTGGGAATACTTATGCGAGCTGGAACTGAGAGTTTTTAAGCGCCCCAAAAATGGAAAGTTGCATAAATTGTAAATACCAAAGTGTAATATTTTATTTCAATACTTAAAACATAACGAATGGGTACTAACCTGGAACATGCTCGTATATGGTTGTTTGAAGTCCACAACATACCACCAAAATATACCCAAACACAATCGCAAGCGGTGTTTTCATCATCTTGAGGCCGTATTAAGTTACACACATTCACAACACAAAAATGATGCTCTAACCGTGATATTTGAAAAAAGATTCCAAAGTACACTTCATAACTTCACAGTCAAGCTGAATCACAATACGATAGGTTCGTTGTTTCTCAGCTAAACAGTTTTTAGAGACACTCTTACAAGTTAATCGTTAAAAAGTGAGGAACGGGCAGACGTTTGGGTGGACTAGGGATAAATTTCCAGCTGCCTTTGATGAATGCTACACTATGTAGTTGTAAAAACTTTCATGGAACTTTCTCTCTAAACCTGTGCTTCATGGCCCCGAATGATTTAGATTTTCTCTGGAGTCACATACGATCCGAAATTCAAAACACATTCATACAATGCCTCTAATTAGCTACACATTCAAAAAAAAATATGAAACTCAGTAGCATGTATATGCAACGTTAGCAATGTTACAGCACACACACGTTGAAATGAAGGGGTCCGGCTTACGAAATTTGCACGCAGTCTACACTGCGTAGAGATACATACAAAAATGTATTATGGTGATGGGTTCCGTCCTGATACTTTTTTTCGAAACTACAGCGAGCACCAACGGTGTTGCGAAAGGATTGTGTTCATGCATCCCAAGTCAAAATATGAATGAAGGAGATATGTGACAGAGAACTTGTCGAGCACTTGCTCTTCTCTTTTAACTCGCAAATGACCACTTTGTCCTACTTTTCTTATTTTACCTTTAACAACTTACTATCCGAGATTGCAACCAGCCACCTTACCATTATGCTCCCTTGAGAAAGATTCTTAGCAAGCAATCCCATACTCAGCAATTGGTTATTCAATATATTTGCATTATCAAAAACATTCGTCCGCAGTCCGTGTGTGCGTACATTGTTGCATGTTTTTATCGCTCCTTACTCAAAAAGCAAATATTAACAACTGCATACTTATTCGCATAAGGGTATATCATCCATAATATCAACTATACGTTTGAAGTTGTTGTTGCGCTGCAGATTTTTTACGCTTTTTTGTGTATGTCAAGTGCAGCAAAAACTTGTCGGTAAAAAGCCAACATGCTATGCTAGTACACAAATGATACATAATATTCAACCCAACCATATATCTGTCCTTTAATTTATTGGGAGGAAATATCTAAAGATGAATTTAAAACGTTAACGGCGTCTGACATACAGATGAGATGGTAAGGAGCATGGACACTGCATGATATACTGTTGCATATATGCATCGCAGTAAGTAAGTGAGCAGTGCAATACTAAATTACTACTTGCAAGGGAAAGTATTTTGAGCAAAAAATTGTTTTTGTCAAAAAGCATTATGATTTACCGCATACAAACCATGTGGCACATGCAATTTAATGAATTGTCGTCCAAGCTAATTCTTCATTGTGCTCCTACTTTTTTTGTACGGCAATGCAAGAAACGTCCCATTTATACATTTAAATTACAGTGACGATATGGTCAGTTCCATGTAATCGGCAATCTACTTGCAATCGCCGACCGAATTTTAGGCATACGTATGTGTATGTATTTATGAAAGTAGGCCCAAGAGGTTAACATTTATTGTGTTCAAGGATAATTTAGGTGTCAATTAAGAGCAAAATATTTTTCAAGAGCAGCCACTGCACCAGTGGTACAGGCCAAGAATAAAAATCTTTAATCGTCGTTGTAAACACATGACACAAACATCTCTTAATCATTGCCGTAATGTACTCGTTACTGCGATAATTGTTACAACCATATTTTTTTTACGTAAAACATCAAAACAAATCTCGTCCGAATACCACAATTATAAATCACGTTCATGAACTACACAAAACAAAAAACGCCGATAACATTGCATAAAATGCTTTCCCTGCATCCTAAAAATATTTGTTAACTATTTACGAGTAGGTTAGGAACGATGAAAGTGAACTTAGACACAGGGGAGTAACTAATTACATATCAATTAGCCAGCCTACACTAGAGGTACATATTAGACTTTACCTTCTGCGTGTAGGGTTTGTATTTGTATATTACATATTTCTTTGGTGTAAATTGTATTTTTAAAGTACATGCTATACGTTATCCCAATCTTGTATAAAATTGTTCAGTTATATTCTATGGTACATTAATGTCAACAGCTATTACTTTTCTGTACGGAGATTTTACACATTTCGTGTCACTTCCACCCAGCATTTTAAGAAGAGGCCAATACTGTTACCATCATCTAATACTAAAAACGTAACAGCAAGTTTCTTTTGTCATTATGCAGGCTTGATTTCATGTAGTAAAGATTTTAATGGTGTACATTTGTGTAGTTAAGTTAAAACTAAGCAAAAAAGCAACACAACTAATATATATTTGTGATTCCATATTTCAAAGTTGTATTGTACGTTTGAAACAAAATGACATTATTACAGTAGGTAATGTGCTATTAAGTTCTTCAGAGGTATGAAATGACAGAAAGACTCAAGAAGCTACTTCTATGCTTTACAAGCTTAACTAGAAACGCTATGAGGTGTCTACCATGTTGAATACAAAATTAATGAAAACAAATATGGCTTTATAGTGTTGACGCTTATGCAGTCTTCGCGTGTTTCACACTTCCATCTCGTATTATGCCTTTCTTGCAAAAGAAATCTTTAGTCAAACTGAAACGTGAAACAAACTTTTTATACATGAATCACAAACGGTAACACAATCAAAAGCAAACAAGGAAATGGATGCTGTTTGCCAGTGTATATTATAGTACAAGTGTTTTGTTTAAACTTATTTACACTATATAACTAATTAAACACTACAATCGGTTTAAATAAGCTTAACGGGATTATACAAGTTCCTAATAAGACAGGATGCGCAGGCAAAACGGGAAGGCGAGTATTTAATACTTCTTTTTGATTACTTATCATTATTAGTCGTGTGTACCTGAAAATTATTATGCTTACCTTGCTCATAGTTTCTTAGCGTATACATGAAGCTAACTAGTACATAGCCAGCTTAACTTAAGTATTTGACGTTACCTTACATTAAATACAACCGTTGAAAATAACAACGCATAGTCCAAATATATAAACTGATACAGATGCTGTACGACAAACTGTCTAAAAGTAAGTCTAAAGTCCGTCTTAAAACTGTTTTTTTTGTAGTTCTAGGTCTTGTAAATTATGGCATATTGACTTACTCTTAATTAACTGATAATCCTGAAGCAATGTGGAAGCGTCAGACATTTGGAAGCTGCACAATGAAAATAATTTATTTTAATCTATGACATGACGCAGGTAAAACAAGGACATTTTACTACACTAGACTTTTTGGCTATTGGTTTTCCTTGTAAATTTATATTTCACGTGTAAACCGAAAGTGTTTAAATTTGGTTGGACTCATGCGTAATATTATTATACCTTGTGTTGCATTTGACATATTCATGTAAATTTGTGTTTATCGTTAGTATTTTTTAGAAACATCACCATTAATCGTAATTACGTTACAATTACATTGATATTTACTTTAGTTGCAAAAAGGATTCTGTTGTACCATAGATTTGCTTAAACGTTTAATCTGGTCAGTCGTTATAATCAGCACCGTTCGTCGTTATTTTATGAAATAAATACATTATGGTAATTTTAGAAACTTAAGAAATATAGAGAACCTTTAAACGTACGTACAACAAAACACGGCTAGTACTTTAACTTACAATCAGTGAATTACGAATTGGACAGAAAATCTTTTAATTCAACAGTTTTATCCTGCTTATTACTCAGTTGTAATTTAGTACAGTAAACTAGGATATTATAATATTTTTATTTGGTGGGCGTTTGCCATTCAAATGCCATTGTACGAATGCTAAGTAGCGTTGCAATTGCATTTTTAAAACGTTAAAAACTATCGACATAATAATTTGTAATTACATTTTATTTATATTAGTAATATATGATACACACTGAAGAATTAGAGTACGTCGAGATATTGAGATGAATAATTTTTTAGAAATTTTTCAGTTGCTTTTGTACCATATATTTCAAAAAGTCCTTAATTTTTTATCTAACGCTTAGGATTAGTTACAGCTCCCTGAAATTGATTAACCAATAAGGTACTTGGTACATGCTCACAAACCAATCTATTCCCGGTGTTATCAAAACAATCTCGTCAAGTTATTATTTGCCTTTACTTACCTATCACAATACATGTGACGTTCCTGACAATTGGACAAACTCGTTAAAAAACACTAACAAAGTTACTGAAACCATGAGATTCGTTTACAAAGCTCATGAATGAATCAATCTGGAAAGTGTAACAAAGAAAAACAAAATGGTTGAACGGTGCTATTTTTGGTTCCGAAAATGTTAGTAGACGTACACTTTTTAATTTGAATCACACAACTGATAACCGTGATAGTTGATCGGCAAAACGACTGGCGTTTGAAGTGCTACGTTTGTCTGCACATGGGAAACTTCCGAACACAGTGTAAGGACCTCCGCCATACCGACTGTCGGGCTGCGTGTGTCGGCGTGGGATTTGAGCTGTCTCCATTGCCTGTGCTGCCGACATGTAGTCCGTTGGCAGCGTTGCTTGGAGCGTTATGGTTATGTAAACTGCTTTTAAAAAATTTACGTCTCAAGGAGCCAGAGGTTATGGTGTTGGATGCGCTCTCAGTTCCACTAAAGCCCCTTTCTTCTACATGCAACACAACACAAAACAACATGAACCATGCAGATATATTTACTATGCTCTCTGCTCTCTGCTCTCATTCATGCACAACAGGAGGACAATTAGTAATGTACACTACTACTACATTGTACAAAGAGACAGTTGACATGAATATACAGTCACTGCTGCGAGTATTAAAAGATTGTGTTTACTAATTACCCAGGTGTTGTAGCAGTTGAAAATCTCTTTCCGTAGCGGTAATATATTGCTCTTCTAATTCGTCAACATCTTCAGTAGACCCTTTTAAATATGATTCAATATACGGAAGTGCAGTGATTTTTCTTCTCTCAGGAGGAACACATACCCGTTCGCAATCAATCGGGGGATGTCGTTTTCGAAACCAGCTATAAGAAAGTAACCCAAAATACATGGTATTTAGTTTCAAATTATTAAGTTTCTGTGGAACCAGACAAAACAACAATAGCCTTTTTATCTTCTTACGCATCTCGGCGTATATCTTGAATTGACAAGCGCATATCCGGGTCAATTTCCAACATTCCTTTAATTAACGCTGCTAAAAGGCTACCCACTTCGTCAGGAATAGTAAATACTCCTCTCGCTATGTTTTCAAAAAGAAGAAATACTGTTTCGCCTTCGAATGGATATTTCCCAGTTGTCATATTAAACCTAAACGTTAGAAAACAAAAATTACTCAAACTATGGATTTGTCCATTTCACAGAAGAAAAGGTTGGTAAAACTCAGTTTCAATCACTTACAACGTCACACCGGAGCTCCAAACGTCCAACTTAAATCCAGAAAAGTTTTCACCATTTGCAACTTCTGGTGGCTGGAAAACAGGTGAACCCTGCGACGTGGTGCAAGTATCGTCTGGCGCGTATGGATCAATCGCCTAAAAAGCAATTATAATAATTTCTAGGTAATAAATTATGTACTTCAGACTTTACATGAAAGCACAGTTTAAGGAGTAAAATTGATACTATATCAGTATACCTCAGCAACACCAAAATCAGTAATTTTGAGCTTTTCATCCAGAGTCACGAGCAAGTTTCCAGGTTTAATATCTTTATGAACTATACCTTGACTATGTAAATATTCTAACCCTTCTATGAGCTGCGTGAAATACCTGAAAAAAAAGTTGTGCTATTATAAAGTATCCATTCACCATGAATTTAAAGTTTGTGTACTTGTAATAAAAATTTTGAATTACCCGTGGGCCTGCCAAATCGGGAATTTTTTGTTGGGTGATGTTTCTAAAACATCTTGAAGACCGCCAATACAGTATTCCAGGACGAGGTACATTTTTTGCTTTTCTTCAATAAACATAACCTCAATCAACTTGATCACATTTGGATGATTAAGTCGTTTAAGCAATTTTATTTCGCGTTCTACATTTTGTTCCCCATTAGGAATTCTCCTTAATTTCCTCTTTTTAATTATTTTTACGGCACTGTAAAAAAGATGCAAACCCAATTTTCATTAAGTTTTAAAAATTTACTAAGAATAGAAAAAAATAGTTAGCGCTGAAACTAGCGTTTAGCTGGAAACTTACCGACGGACTAGTGTTTCTGAGTCTAAAGTTTCTTTAACTTTCCCGTAACTACCCTCGCCTAAAAGGTCACCCATTACATATTTCCCGATGAATTTACACTTTTTTTTCTCAACTTTGTATACAACTTCTTCAGAATCTAGACGTTGGAAAAACAAAGGATGAGGAGCAGAATTCCAATCGTCTGTTGGATCCCCATACTCGTCTTGCATATCCATGGATATCTCATCAGCGTCTAACCACCGGACCGGTCTCGATGCTAGCTCCACAAACTCATCCCCGTGCCCGGTTTCCTCTGTGTTAGGATAATACTTGGTATTTTCTTCAGCTTCCTCCTCCTCTGCCCTCCAAGTGGCATGATTAGCGTCACCTTCCCTCTCTCCAAGGTACTCATCTTCTTCTGTACAGTCTTTGGCTTGGAAGTTTACTATTTCTGCGGGTTCATAATGATGGTGGCAGTGAGGACGGTGATGATGAAGATTATGATGCACCTTTTCCACTTCACTAGACATTCTTCTATTTAGCCCACTTTCATTTTGTTACTTGTGTCAAACGGTAGCTTAGCTAAAGGTAAGCTCCCACTTATCATCCCGCATTTATTGATTCTAAAGAAGAAGAAAACAAAATCAAAATACATAATGAACCATAATTTGCTGTAACCGTAACAAAATGTAACACCACTTGAAATATGCGCAATGTCCTATACCTTTGTTCCTGATTATTATCGATTGTTGCAAAAAAACTAAGCCAGGTGGGAGAATAGGTTTTTATACGGAATGACCCGATGAAATTCGGATAAAGGAACTTTGTTGTCCGTATTTGTCTGGTCACTGCATGAAGAACAAACCAAAATACGCCATTAAATGCATTGTTCAATAATTAAAGTCACCTCGAACTAGCTGAGCATTTACTGAAATTGACACAACTCACAAGTACGGCATAATACGTAATACACTCAATGCAATTTAAGCGAAGATAAGAAAAACACATCTCTAGACATATACATGCAGGTCACTTGTTAAACCCATGCATTCACTCACGGCAAATAATGGTATACAACTTTCCATGTTGTTTGCTTGTAGCTTGATAGCCGACTGCCAAATGGAGTCCAATTAAGCATTCAATTCTTTACATTTTAGTTATATGATATGATACGTAGTACCATGCTCCTCAGCCACAACAGTCTCTAATCGTAATCTACATTTCTTGCTATCTTCAATCTGGACACACTACATCCTACATATTTAAGTAAACAGGGGCATAAGGTCACAACATCATGATGACGAGTTGCAAAGAATATAAACAAGATACAAACGCAAATAGGATCTCATCATAAATCATTTAACTTCTCGTCCACATTCCAAACAAACTATAAACTATACACCCAACTAACAACAAGAGATAAAAAACCGTTTCATAACACATCATAAAAGACAGAGATAAACATAACAAATGCACCAATGACCAAACTACTACTAAAAATGTTTAATGCATATATCTCTGGTTTGCAAACACATTTTGAACAAATCTCCACAACACTGTACTTTCTCCACAAATCGAAGTTGCTTAAATCTAACCAGTGGCTCATCACGGTTTCGGGTGTTCTTCAACTTACATTTTCAGCGTCTTCAACGATAATTCCGGTCGTTTCTCGCTTCAGTAAAATTTCTTAAAGGCTCCTTGTTTCTCTAGCTGGAAGAATGGTTAAACAAACTTATAAGTGAGTTCACTTCAGCTACTAATACGCAAAAATTTGACAAAACATAACCAACTTAAAAAAAGTTTCCACACCTTTCCATAATGATCACAGAGAACCGACGCAGTAACAGCCTTTACTTTCACAAGGTTACTGATTACGCACTGCACACTTTACATATCAATAGTCTTTTGTAACAGAAAAAGGAGTTGATACAAAACTGGCAGAAGGTAAATCGAAGATCTGCATGCAAACAAGAAGGGTTGGATCCATATTATCCAATCGGTTATATCATAATTACCTGATATTTATGTATATCCTAACATCATGCATACTTTATACAATGTCCATTCGCCATTTACACTATTACGTAAAAAAAGTGGAAGTATGGAGTATAAATACAAACGCGAGAATTATGTTGGGTAGATCAAAACTCCCAGAAGGAACCCATTGGTGATTGGACAGCTGATTGTAAGCTAAGGAGTTCTCGTAATAATGATGATCATCGGGAACCAAACCATTCTTTCTTCTGTCCTCTTCTTTCTTACGTACTTTTTTTTCTCTGGTATGACTGAAGTCAATGTTGAGTTTTATGTATATCCCGATACACCGTTCTCCGTACTTATGCCGTCATAAATATGCACCTACCTACAACAACCTACAAACAACCGAAGCATACTCTCATGCACTATTAATTCAGTACTGGAGCATGACTTCACTTCACTTTTAGCTTGGACTCTGTAACAAGAATATATTATAAAAGTTTTTTTTTGCAACAGACATTTACACAATATCCTAGAATAAAATCATGTTGAATTTTATGCATAATGAACACTGAATCGTGATTGTTTACTAGATTAAGCATGCAAAGCTTACTTGCAGGGTACATTCGTGAGAACATATCCACAGGATGTACTTAATGCATGCAAAATGCAAATGCATTTGACATTGACTACTGACTGCATAATCAGCTATTGCTCCATCCTTTAGTTAAGGCCTGCATAAGAATTAAAATGTTTAGTATTGGTATACATTTTGAAACCAATTTTTATTCAGCAACAATAAACAATAATTTGGTTAGGTTAAGGTATATCATTTGTCAGTGGATGTCATTTAAATTGAGGTAATAACTGAATAACCTGGAAAATACTGAACAACCTTAAGATTTTCGTTCTGTTCCGCTGAACATTTGAACTATTGAGCATTAGTTTTCATATTCCTTTCACTACTTACTAACCACGCTGCGTTTCTTACAACAAACCACCAACCTGTGCTGCCTAACCTAATCTAATCCTTCTAGCTACTACAAGTAAATATATTATATACACACGTTTGGAAATGCATTTTATGTTATATAAACTTACAATAGACCGGGCCACTCCAACGCAGAGAACAATTACCTATAGTTCATTTCATTAGCATATTATTAGCATTGTAAAAACTATAAATAAAATACAATTTAACAAAACACAACGAAAACCGTTCTACGAACACTGAATCCCATTCCATATCACATGCCCCATTCATCATCACTGTCAGTCGTTGTTGAGGCAAGATCAACATTGGTTTCAAACATTACGCTATTGAAATCGTTAAGTCTTCTTTCAGTCTTAAGTGTTGATCCTTCATCTTTAAACAGAGTCACTATCCCTGATGCGTCAACCAGTTCGTCAAGCGATTGCCCTACAACGGGAGACAACAATGTTTTGCAAATTGAAAAAGTTTTATATTAGGGACAAAATATCGCAATTGATTCAAAATACTTACAGTCATGCACAGCAAGAGCGTTGGACAATGTCTTTTTAGTCGGCAACAATGTAGATAAATGACATTTAATAATGGATTCCATATTTTCAGTAGGATGCCATGGATCAGGCACAGTTTCTAACTCTTGGAGATTACTTTTATACAAAATGCGACAGTGCTCACGGTTGGGAACCCATTCGCAACAGAAAAAGGCTTCATATTTCATTCTCCCATTGTAATAAGCAAGGTGGTTAACCCTGAAAATCAAGAAAATTCAAATAATGTAAATGAATGCATTGATTGAGAAACACTTCATCTCTGTCAGTTAATCTATACGAATTATTTATTATTATTACTTTTCTCCTCGATTCCTTTGTTTGATTGATGTTGCTTGCACCAGCATGACGACGATGGAAGTCACTGTACCACGGTCCGGATTAGCCTAAAATTATTACGTAGTTAAATAATTTATGATAAAAAGTAAAAGTAAGATAAAGGTATGAACAAATCATGTAGTTCTTACTTCCGCGAATGCGAGATCAAAGTCGATACATGAGCAATAGTGTTTGTCTGAAGCAAGGCATATCAAATTGGCTACTTCGTTACATAGCATTTCAATGTCCAACGTACGTTGCAACACTTGTACCACAGGCACTTGGAACTTATCTGCTTTAGAGTTACTAATCATTTGGAGTTGTTGATAGCCAGCACCATGAACTTCCAAAGGAAGTGCCACAGGGAATGGATAACCTTGATACTGTTCGTCTTCTATATCCGTAATGACGGACATATTGTCGTCTTCCTTTTGAATATAGCTTCTCAGTACCTTCGCTACACAATTCACGTGAACAGAAATGGTTGGCTTTGCATGCGGATGGCTGGGAATATCCACAATGTCAACTTTCTTCGGTCCCTGTAGCAAAGCGTGACTAGATACATCTTTGTCTAAATCTTCCTCTTTTACTTTAGAAACTTCACTTGCATCAAAGCTATTTAAATTGCTATTCGGAGATAGTGCAGAAACTTTCACTTTCGAATTGTTATTCAATGGTCTCAGAACATCGGATACTGATGAATCATTCATGTAGTTTGGAGACATAACTGGTGACATTATATAATGAGCTCTCGGCGATTTCGGATGAGATAACTCAGAATATGAACCCCGAGGACTCTCATTCCCACCAGCAGCAACATTTTCATTTCTTGGACTACGGGGATTAGAAAAGTTCATTGCATTCCCTTGTAGTGAATATTTTGATTTGCGACGAGTCATTTTTAATGGGATGATATTTTCAGCAGAGTGGTCAGCATCATTGAATTCATACTTTTTATCTGCTAATCGCCGCTTTCTAAACGTTTTGAACGACGAAAGATGACGCTCAACAGCTGTGTCTTCAAGACGCATTTCAAAAACATCAAACGCTGATTGATTTTGTTGACTTTGTGTTGAGTCAGATTGTGCTACTTCTTCTATACTTTTTGTTGGACTTTGTAAAGTTTCAGTTGATACTTCATTAATTCCTGAAGTCAGGTTTTGAGACGAAAGCCTTCTTTTGAAGAACTTGCGTTCTTGTGGAGGAAGCATCAGTTTTGACGGACTAATATTCATGTTTTGGTTTTGCCCACTGCTGCTTGATTCATTGCGCCGTGGACTTCTTGGTTTATTCAGGAAAGGTGGAGACATTGGTCCAAAATCACATCCTGTGAAGGATTTTGGTGAAAATAATGAAAATTCAGAATCAGTTGAGCTCTGTGAAAGTCTTCGGTGAGGACGACTCAAGGCATCCTGCAAGTTCTGATTTTGAGGTTTGGTACTGGTTGATGCAGGAAAAAATCTTGACAAAGAATCAAGTGCGTTGAGGGAAATTATGTTTTCTTCAACTGTTTTGCCTCCTTCGTAACCTTGAGCATTAACTTTGACGGAAGCGAGCGCTAACAAGTTCGCATTCGGAATCTTTAGCCATATATCACATCGAAGAGGGAATCTGGTTGTGCTCACAATTGCGGATGCTGCTGCAGGGACGACAGCAGTTTCCATTTTCGGTGGGCAAGGCCGAAGTAACCGGAAGGAGACCACATGGATAACATTTCCAGTGTTCAACAGAACTGCATCCTTAAATCTTAGTTGTACATCAGCGTTCATCTTGGGGAATGGTGGAACGTGGTCGTACTTCATGTGTATTGTCAATCCGTGCAAAATGCAATTTGTTCGTGTTCTGGACTCTGATTAAACAAATCAACATATGAATTAAAATTAACAGTTTATTTTTCAATCAATGGAATCTATAATATCAAGTATGGTCTAAATTTTCTCTAGAATTTCTCTTACCATCGTCAAGTTCATCGTCCTGTATGTAAACACAATTTGGACAGTTTCTTGCATCGGGAATGGTTGTAATCGTTGTATAAAATGTATGGTGACATTCAGTGTCCGGATTTGCACTATTTTTTAGTAACATCAAAGTTAAAACTGATTTATAAATTACATAGATAATTGCATATAAAAATTAGACTGCTAATAGTAATTGCATTACCTATGTCCTGTTATCAAAAGGTGACTGTCATCCATCTCCCACTGACATATGTCGATAAGTAAATTATTATCATAAACTCCATTGTTATCGAAAAGACATACTTGGGAAACTTTTCGAACTTTGCTGTACGGCTTAAAAAGCCAAATATGAAGGGTGTACATGTACGTTCCATCTGAATCGAAGACTGAGCCAAAATTTTCACTTGGTCGACACGTGTAACTTAAAATGTAACGTCCACAATTTGTGAAGCCCATGAATATATTCCTGAAAGGTCCAGTTAGAAATTTCAAGGTTGTTGTTTTTTGCACACAAAAAACAAACATGACCCACTCCACAAAAAAAGGAGACCAATTATTCGATAAAGAATAATCATCTTACCCTGCTTCTAAAGCTGATGGTGGAATAACTTCTTCAATTGGCATTCTTAGCCTTGTTGGTGTCCCGTACTCACCAAAGGGATTTGCTAATTTGTGGAGGGACGACCCATATACCTATTTTTAAACGAAATCCATATTATGCGCATTGTTTGACTTCAGCATGTATATTAAATTAATAATATTACAACAAACTTACTTCACGCCTGAAGAGATTGGTGAGGATACTGCCTTTATTGCCAAAAGACCCTTTTCGCAAGTCCCATGGCTTGCAATTTACTCCACCTTTCACGGACAAACCGCCTGAGCCTGCATCACTCGGAGATCCAAGTGATTGAAACATTGTCACACAAATTCTACTACTCAACTTATGTCAATCCTAAATGATCCAAGTTAATAGATAGGCACTAATTTATTGCAAACTCCTGACACCCTCCTTTGTCAGTTTCCGAGCATGTTGGTTGAGTATTATATTACGGAGACTGGAAATCCTTCAGTCTACAAAGAACAAAAGCAGTGTTAGTCTGGTGGAACTATGTATCAACAAATTAAATCCTTTCCAACAAAACATGACGTTAACGTACCATCAAGTTAACAGCTAAGCATTCCTCCTACTTCCTTCATCCTTAATACAACTTGGGATGGAACGTATCGTGTACTTAAGCACGGACAACTAATTTATGGACCCTTCCAGTCAATTAGGGTTGGAACTTGTTTCACCTCCTCCTCCTCCAGGATTTCCGTATTTGGACGTATTTATTCAAAGCAGACGATACGTACAACAATGCATTATCACCACATCCAACATCTGCTCGATGGGTGTTTTATCTAAAAAGGAATAATTAAAAAAACCCAACATTATCCCTTGAATTTTGTAAAGCGTTTAGTGTCCACTATACAGAGGCTTCCTCTTCTACTTCCACAATAACAACAATAATACTACTCCACCTCCTACTTTGGTAATACAGGTGACAAAAATGCACAAAAACAAATGCCCCGAAAGAAAAAACAAAAGCTCTACACCACCATCACCTCACTCACCTCTCTAATTAAAGCAGTGAGTACAAAACACGTTAGAAAACTCCATTTCTGTATCTCCTCCAATTTTATCCTAAAAACTGAAAACTGGAACAAATATTTGTATCAGTGTTTTTTTATAGAGAAACACATCTGACTGACAGTACAACAACAGGGGTACACAAACAGAGAAAAAAATGTATGTGCCGCAACAGCAAGCAACAACTAGTATAAAATGAGAAGATATGGGAGAAAAGCTGAGGTGAAAGAAAACTCATCTCTGCACAATGCACTCTACTTTTATGCGTTGCAGCTCACCAACCAACATCTTTGTCGCTCGCAGCCAGTTTTCTGCTCGACGCTGTATTGTATTTTTTTTTCATTTTCAATTTTCAGTACGCTTTATTGCTTTTATTGTAATTTTTAAAATATGATGTATTTACAAGTAATATTTAATGCCGAATCACATTGTTTTCGAGCTTTGCTTGACGCTTGACGATTCCTCCTCATCCACCCATCCTTGCACGAGTCTAGCTTTTCCATGTCTGTAGTAGCGATATAACCAAACTGCTAAAACGATGGTAGCCACCCCTTCTCCAGCGATGGTGAAAGTTGTTGAGAGTGAGTACTTCCATGGAGGCTCGGTTCTGTAGTGACCAAGGGTTAGGAAGCTTCCAAAGATGTACCATGACATTTGCTTGCAGGCATCTAGAGCGTGAGGTAAATTCCTTTTGGATATGGATGTCACAAACTTTTCCATGAAAAAAAGGCCAAAGAGCGTGATTGGGAAGTTGGCGAAAAATGTTATTTCCATTTCTGAGAGAACAATTCGGTCATACAGCCATTTTGGTTCGAAGTAGTCTACTGGTCGGTAAATGTTGTCGACGAAGTGGATCGAGTGGATGAGGTGACTGATGATGTAGCACCACACGATTCGTTTGGAGGAGTAGCTCAGGGGGAGGTAGTTGCAGGTTTTGTCTTTGCGAGATGTGAGGTTGCGGTAGAAGGAGAGAAACCGGAGGAGGGTTCCAAGCCCGAGAAGGAATGTGACTAGCATGAAAACTAGACGGGTAGTTGGAAGCTCGTCCAGCTCCTCGTCAATCACGTATTGACGCCCGAAAGATGATACGGCGTACTTTGGCATGACCTTTAGCTTTTGGGGGAATCGGGGTACTGAGAGATGGGAATATCAAATCAATATAGGATGAATGTAGATTAGATATTATGAGCAAGATAAATAATTCCCCAAATAGTGGACACGTTGATTTCTTCAGTATAGTACGCTCTTTCAATTTTAACTTACTTTAAAAGTTAAGTGAGCTGGGCTTCACGGTCCCTCACATCCGCAAGAATAAGAAAGCGTAAATTATCCTGTTTGTGACATTTGGTTTTGAAGGTAGTGTTCTTATAGAATTATGTAAGTATTCAGTCTCTAATCATGATGACAGTCTTAACATAATATACATGTACATAATGTTTTTGGTAGTTTACATACATTTTGGACATGTTAAATGTATCTGATCTTGATGGAATGAAAGGTTTAACATTATCTTATACAAAAAATATTGTACCTGCGAATAGAAAGCATAGCGTGTTGTATTGAAATGTAAGTAATGTAGCATACTATAAAATTGACAACGAAATGGTTATCACATCACAATCGACCATCTTCTGAGGGCCAGAGTCTGTGAAACGTGAATTTCA